>VZTB01001207.1:68934-171586 GCA_013397245.1 Thryothorus ludovicianus
AGGGGAAGCCAACCCAGCCCAAAGACATCCCATGTCTGGAAGCTCATGACTTTCAGAAAGAAATGTTCACAGAAGGCAGGGACATAATACTCTTATATTGTTATTCATGATACACGTTAGAGACATGTATGAAAATGAAGTTTGTGCTGTCTTAGAATGACCATGGAAAATACAGGTATAGGTTTGACTAACTGATCTGAGGTTACACTGGAAATTGCCAACAGAAGCTCTCTTTGTAGTGTCATCATTTTATCTTCTGTATTTCATCACCAACTAACATTTAATCAACTGAAAACATCCTCTCAGTACTTGCACATGAAGTTCAAGTCTGTCAGTAACTTCTAGCACCTCCTCCACCTCAACTTGAGTGAGTTCCAGCACTGAAGACTGAAATGCCCCAGCTCACACTTCTAGTATTGGAGGGCTTTCAGCAAAAATCAGGTTTGATAACAGACCAGAAGACAGATTTGATCATCAGTCCCAACCCAAAACAGTTTAAAGTGAAAGACTGAAGGTATATTGCCAAATCAAAGCGGATGAGGAGGAGCTTTGATCCAGTGGTGTCCTGCTAGCAGGGCTTTTCTGCTGTTATCTTCAAAGGGCAGGACAAACCTGAACCTCAGAGTACAGGGACTGTCATGCCCTGGGGGTTTCCACATTGGCTGTCTGGGGAAAACTACAGAATACACCAATTCATGAACACACAGGACTGGCGAGGAAAGAGTCAAGGAAAAAGTGAGTACAAAAGGATGACTTGCAGCTGAACCTACCACCTTTTAGCACAGTGAAATACTGTCTCAAGGAAGTGGGATAAAGCTGCCCAGCTCAGAATTACAGCAGCAAAAAACCAAATCCCATTCTGCCATTTCCCAGCTTCCAAGTACTTGACCTCACAGCCTCAGCACTATTTTCACGGTGTTACTGATAGAGCAGCTTTATTCTTCATAAAAATATGAATTTGGCCATAATATGAAGACTAGAATAGGAACTGCCACTCACCACAACACACTTTTTTAGAGTGGAATTTTCTCTGAACTCAAACTGGAAATGAGGTTATTCAACTGCTTCTCTAATAGAGAAGCAACACTAGATTTAGGGGAAAGAGGCCATCTGTGAAAAGAGCTCGCAATTACAGAAGGGTAGAATATTGGATGGCTAGGAATACAAATAAAGGAGTATCCTAAGGAGAAGTATAATTTATGAGGAAACATGTATGAAACAGAAAACAGTCAAAATTTAAAAAGCACATGTATTTTTGGCAAAAAAATAAATATTTCACTCAATGACAAGTATCCCTGTTTGCCCTGATTTAGTCTACAATTCCCAAAAGCAATACAGATAGAGCAAATACAAAAATAATAATCCTTTACAAATTTCCACTTCTAATAAAAACCTGTGAAAATTAATTCACATTGCTTAGCAATTCCAACATCGTAGCTCAAATAAATTCATAAAAGAACTAAGCAAGGCTATCAAATTGCTATTTTAGTGTAATAAGTGCAATATTCACAGTGTAACTTGTTCAATCTTAAGAACACAGTTGTAGTCACTGCTCTTAGAGGTTCTTATTTCTTAAAGACAGGATACATGGGAATGCAGTGGAAACATGATCAGAACACATTATCAAGCATTTTTTCCTGAAAACTGTAAATCTGGCAGTTGCCATGGCACATTTATGAACCAGAGAGGGAAGAAAAAACACTAGGTATGTCAGGATGCAAAGAATTCACAACCCAGCTGTGGAATACTGATGCCTGTTCTTAGCTTTGGGAACTACAGAGCTGGAAAGAAAGTATCCCAGCACCTTATGTGCTAGGCCAATGATAACTGGATTCCCTGCTAATAAACAGATTAGACAAGACTAAAAAGAAAAAAGAGAACCCAAACCCACAAATAATTCCTAAACAAAAACCCAAAAAAACCTTGCTATCTGTAAAGCTGATCCGTGCCTTACATTGTTGGAGGAGGCTCTGTCAATGGAGGTCTTAACAGGAAAATGTTACATAAAACAAACCCCATTCATCATTACAGCTGAAGTCACACATTTAAATCTGAAATGTCCTTCTCTGGAAGAGTGACACTGCACCTGACCTTCTACAGTCATCAGTAACAAAAATGCTCTACCTGAAGTTGGGGACAAGAAAAAAAAAATAAGGTAGGTAAGAATTTATTACTGCTGAGTGTGGTAACAGAAGAGAAACTCAGCTGGAGAAGGAAAGAAACAAAGGGGATTGAACAAATGAAGAGTATCTGGGAGAGAGATTCAATGCAGAGACCACCAGGAAGGGGCAGGGGGTGGCTGGGGTGAAAAGCCACTTAGCAGAGTGGCATATTCTAGTGACAATACAGTGGATTCAGTCTGCTGGGAAAAGGCTGAGAATTAATTAGAAAGCGTCAGCAAATTAGGATTGAAGGACAAAAAAATGCACTTAATCCAGGGAAGGGGAGTGCATTTAGAAGAAGACAAAAACCCTCTAAGGATAGCTATCTGACTCCAGAAAATGCTGTTTCCTGTTAAATTATCTCAAAAGTTAAAGACTGCTTCTTCACAGCATTGCCTGCTTAATTGCTGCTGCTTCATCCTCTGACTGCATGTCGGTAGGGAAAATCCTTTCTAAGGTTTGGCAATACTGGATTTTCAGAGTACATTATTTCCACTGCAGCCTCCAGAGTCAAGTATTACATAAATAGCAAAAAACAAGTTTTGATAAACAAAAACCCAAATACATTAAAAAAATTTTAATTGAAACTTTTTAAGGAGGAAAACCCAGAGTCTGATCAGAGATTATGGATTTTTCCTGGCAGCTAATAATGTTGCAGTTTTGACTTAGATTTCTTCATGGCAAAAAGGCCTCCAAGGGGAAGAGTGTATGTTTATAACCAGCAATTGTGGTATGTTAGACACAGACCAATGTGAATTAAAATAAACTGAGAACAGCAGGAAAGAAGAAAGAAGTTGTGTATAGCTCCAAAATCGGTCTTTTAGCTTAAAAGCATAACCCTTAATTCAAAATGCTAAACACGCAGAGCCTCAGGTCTGAGTTTCAGGGGTTACACTGTGATCTTGGCACAGCTGAGAGCAAAAGGTGTGAAAAGGTGTGGCACCCCAGGTGCCAGAACCTCTGCAGCTGTAACAGCAAGCAGAGAGGATGTGCACTGAACATCCCTCTGCTCCCTCCCTCCACCTTCCACACAGAACAACCCTCAGCTCCTCCCTGGTGGGCTGCAAGTGCCCCAGCAGCCAAGAGAGGCAGGAGCCAAAGGGATCATCATCCTTTCCCCAGGCAACCCAGGAATGTGATTCTACTGCTCCTGGGCCTCCACACAGGAGAGTGTGCTGGCTCCTAACTCCCTGAACTGAGCCAGCCTGCAGGCAGAGTGAGCAGGCTGCTGGCACACAAAAACAGGAGCCAGCATTTCTGTTTGCCTGATCTTTAGCCCAGCTATTCCTTCATGATAGGTAAATTCAGAGAATATACTTTGAATAATACTTCTGTTTCCTTTGGGGATGTCAATAGAGATGTTAAAAGCAGGGGATCTGTTGCATGGCAGTGCTCAATAACTTGCTGATGAGGGCCAGATCCTGCAATCAGGATAAAATACAAACGGGTACAGATAAATGTTTTCCATAAATTACACTTGCAAAAGTCTTCTCTTCCAGCTTCCTGAGCTCAACAGTTATTTTCAGAACTGAGTAAGGACTATGGGAGGTTTAGTGCAAGAACTACAATGAGCTCAGTTTACCTACTCAATGACCGAGTTTTCCATCACAGCACAGTTATATTGATTGTCCTCCCAATGCTTTGTTTAAACACTAATGGATCAGTCATGATCTGCAAGGTACATTTACACAGAAGTATTTTGCTATTTCTCTGTTCCAGTCTATAAATAGTCTCCAGGACTCCTCATCAGACACGAAATATAAATAGACCAACTTTTTGTAAACAAGCACATACTCTGATCTGAAAAGTAACTGCTTTTATGTTATTTGAGGTTTCTAATTATTGCAGTAGGCAGTAAGTCAGAAGGCTGATGTAAAATTCTGTCTTCTGTCCAGTTTAGGAACTGGGCAGACATCAGTGTGGTAAGTACTGATAGCATTTGATCAAAGGAGTTTGTGCTGGGAAGAACTCAATGTACTTATTATGAGCACTTTCTGTCCTGTCCCTCTGCCTTTCTTCCCAAACCCTGAAAACCTTTGCAAGTCCAAGCCTCTCAAAATAAAAGGGAAAAAACGTCTTGTGAAAAGTCACAGATTCATGTGATGTTCAAAGCAGTTTCTGAAGCAGAATACTGTGGGTATCAGATGCAGCTGGAAGAAGTACAACTGATTTTAATTACAGCATTATTCTAGGAGCAATATCCAGAGTCCAGAGGGCACACAGGTCCTTGATCTTTGACCTGCAGCCTTATCCTCCTGTGAATCTGCCATCTCTGCAGTAATTAACACACTTGGAAGTCTGCATCATCTGTGACGTATGTTAAAGTTCATTGCAGCTGCATGAAAGCCCATCATCAGAGCCTTTCACCCCTCCATTCCTGCAAGCCTTTCACTCTTTGCCAAGCAACTGAAATACACAGGCCTTTAAAGTATTCAGAGGTCTTCAATTTAAGCAGCAAGTATTGAAAACACTAGAAATCCCTGCCGTGGAGGTCTCCGTTTGCTCTGTAGGACATCACACAAACAACCATCACAAGCTGTGGTTTGCATTCTCAACAGCAACAATCACTGAATAGCAAGTTACAAAGCACTGTCTGACAGCAGCTTCAAGACCAGCAAAGTTACCATGGCCAGATCTACTAAAAGCTGCACTCAGGAGTAGGAAATACTTCCAAGGAAGGGGGGGGGGAAGAAAATGGGAATAAAAGAGCTAATTGGTAAGGTTAGAGAGGAATCAAACAGTAACAACACCCCGCATACATATATGTTCAAATGTATTTAAATTTGTGAACACAACTGTTCTTCAATACCTGCTCTGATTTTCACAAGAACAAGCAATTATAAAAACCTGCAATCAAAAGTGCAATGAGAGCAAACGTGAAGAGTGCCACAGCCAAACTTGCAGTGTTGAACAAGGGCTGGCTGGATAGAAACACCTTTAGCAGTAAAGAGACAGTGTTTGCTTTGGAGCACCAGCTAAACAAGCTCCTTTGGCTTCTTGAATGCTGTTTTTGTTTCAGGACAGTAATGGACCAGTGAATATGTGATAACAAATGACGTGATTCCAGGATGTCAAACTGCCCCACGGCAAAGTGGCTTTAAACTTCCTCTTCATATGATGAGATTAACACTCAGACCTACACAGAAGTTTAGTTCACAAGTTTAGTTTTATCCACAGATTCACATGTTTAAAAAAAAAAAAAGAGATTTTGACTTTCTCAGGGATAGTTTAGGCAGCTATCCTGTCTCTTCCAGCAAAATTATCCCACAAGAAACCAGATGGGAATTTTTCTCTCTGCTATCTCACAGACTACAGCTGCTCCACTTAGTCCCTTTTATTTTATAATTTCTACCAAACTCATTCACATCCTCCTCCTGTGTTTTCATCTTTCTAGAGCTCCCTCGAGCAGCCCTGTGAAAGCTACAAAAGGAATGCAGAACAATTCTTTGTGTGGAAGTGATGGACCAAGTTGAGCTGTACTTTGCTTAGTTTGGCAGATAGTCACAGTATTATAAAAACTGCTTTTGCAAACAAGTATTCAGTTTGCAAAAGCCTCCCTCACAATTCAAGAAAAAGACTGTCAGCACATCATTCTGCAATAACTGAGTAATTGCAAAATACTTGAGATCCTTGGATATTCCCCTGAATGAAAGCAGTTGGGAAGCTGCCATTTAGCATCTAGCTGTAAAACCTTCAGGGCCTCTGAGGATAAAAAGTCTTTCCCCTAGAACGTATTGCAGATGTTTAGAAAAGGTAATCTTAAGCAGGGTCAAAGTATTTAATTTTTTTTCTACCTGGTATGTCAGATATAAGGTTAATGAGCAGAGAATTAATTTTTGACAGAAAAAAATTTAGACCACTCCGTCCTTCTGGAGAAGAACAGTAAATTCTTTTAGAAATTGCTAATTGAAAGGCAGGTGTTGAACACTTGCTTTTACTGTCTTCTTGAAACACCAAGTTCCATTCAAAGAGCCCAAAATAACATGGAAATGTTGCCCAGTCATCTATTTTTTTTTATATATATATTTGTAGCTCCTACTACACCTTAGATAGTACAGTTTAAAACAAGAACCGAGTTCCACTTGCTCCCTTGTCCATTCTTTTATTCCCCAGCTTCCAGCAGCTGAGAAGCTGACAGTGAATAGCACCTCTTTTAGCAGGATCTGGCCCTCACCTGCAAGGGTCCCTGGGCTCTAGCAGCAATTACTGAGCACTGTCATGTAACAGATCCCCTGCTTTTAACATCTCTATTGACATCCCCAAAGGAAACAGAAGTATTATTCAAAGTATATTCTCTGAATTTACCTACCATGAAGGAATAGCTGGGCTAAAGATCAGGCAAACAGAAATGCTGGCTCCTGTTTTTGTGTGCCAGCAGCCTGCTCACTCTGCCTGCAGGCTGGCTCAGTTCAGGGAGTTAGGAGCCAGCACACTCTCCTGTGTGTGAACTGGGCACAGCCCTGGCAGAGCCCACGCCTTCCTGTGCACAGAGAACTGGACAGGACCCACTTCTGCAACTCACCTTCTGCTGGGCTACTGCTTGGAGGTCACAGCAGCAACATGCTTCTCTTTGTTATGTAACAATTTCATTAGGTTTTACCCTGTTAGATCAGAAATAGCTCATGCTTATCCAAAAACCTGGATTTCTGGACAATACCCTGAGAGAATACCTTCTGAAATGAACTAAAGAACAGACTTCTCTTTCAGAAAAACTGCTGAAAGCAGTATTTGACCTGAGTTTCCAGATTCTTGGGGATCCACAGCTGCTTCTGAGGGTCTTGAGAAGGCAGCTATAGAAAGCTGTCTGGCCAGTGTTCAAGTATGTTTATGCACACCATGTAAGAATTTCCACTACTACAGGAAATTTTTACAGGATTTACAAATCCTATTTGGAAACCACAGATTTAAAACGTATCTTCCAGTAAACAAGAGTTTTACTGTTAAATATACCCAGGAAATTTCTCAGTATCTTTTTCTCAGCCTGTTCAGTCTCTTTGGACATAGAATTCTTGCCACTCTGCCTGTCAAAAAGGAAAGTATTTTGATACAATCCATACCATCACAAGACACAACAGAGATATATTCACTGTGGGCAGTAAATATGGAGTGCAGTCTCCTCATAGTTGAACTGCCAGCTCCCCCCAGCAAAAGCTTAAAGAAAAACCCCTACATGAGAAAAACTGAGAGGGTAATGAAGAAATGCAGACACACTTACGGTCAAGTCCGTTGATGTATCTCATTGTAATTTCACAGTGCCCCCAAACTGCACTGACTATGGGGTAAAGTTTTTTCCCTTTTAGTCCTCTGAAGGCCACTCCAAGATACTGCCCATCGACCATGAAGCTAAGCGTCCCTTCATCCATATCCAAAACCACCAGTAAGGAGTCCGGGAGTACAAAAGACTCATCTGGTTCCAAAAACACAGGGTACGTGACCCCGGGCTGGTTTTTACAGTTGTGGTAGAGTTTGTTGCGCCCCAGATCCCAGCCCCAGGACTCGCTGTTGCTGCCAACCAAGGACGTGTAGCCCACGGAGTGCAGCGGCGCGTCGGCCGTGGAGACGCCCACCACGGCGTGGGTGCCCCGCTGCCTCGTGGGCCAGTGGATCTGCCACACGTGCAGGCCCCGCGTGTAGCCCACCTTGCCCCGGATGCAGTCTGTGCTCTGGGCCACCGGGTGTCTGTGGAAAGTCAGTCTGTCGTCTTCCTTCACAAAGATATTTAACGAGCGATCTTCGTTATTCCAGGCGTGTTTGTGCTGCACCTCCAGCTTGGCAGGGGGCATATCCAGCAGCATGTCCAGGCGCGCGGGCTTGCAGAAATCCGGGCCTCTCAGCTCTCGTTTCACGGGTCTATAAGGGGGCTCCCTCACATCCACAGACTTTATGCTCCCTGAGATTTTCTGGCCCATTGCTTGGCTGCAGGTTTACAAAGGAGAAAGAAAAGTTGACTTTGGCCCAACGTCACCTCATGAAAGCACCGTTATGCTGAGCCAGTGACCTGACAAGCTGACTGGATTTACTCCTCCTCTTTGGAGTTTTTTAGCAGCAATATTTTCGGAGTAAAAAATGCTCCTGAAAGAAAGCAGAAAGTTTCCAGTTAGTTTAATGAAGCCGACAGAAAACCCACAGCGTGTTTTCGAAGCGCTTCTTCTCATCCCTAGGAGCTATTTTAAACACCAGAGCTAAATTCACTCCTCCCTGTGCAGTGTCCTGCAGCACTAACCAGGCTGCCAGCAGGATTCAGAGCCCACCGGCACAGACAGTCATTTCCTCCAATTCATGATAGGATGCAGACATTCCTCACCTTCTGCCCTTCAACCTATTTTGTCTGGCCAAGTTCACAGCAGGCTCGAGGCAGGCAGATGCTGTTCCCCAACAACAGTGATAAACTTTATGTGCAGCGGTAGCTTCACTTTCACTTGTGCTTTTGGGTCAGTCTCAGACACACACTATGTCAGAATCTTTTATTTCCAGACATGCTCTGTCCTAGGCCCTGGTGACTGAGACTTCGACTTCTCTGCCCTCACTAAAACAAATGCAGTTAACAAAAAATGGCAGAAAAATTTAAATGTTTCTTTTTAACTTACCCTGGTATTAAATAAAAGGAGAAAAACATCAAAAATTTATCAAGACTTTGTTGTTGTTTTTTTGTTTTTTTTTTATAAAGGAGTTAAAAAAAAGGAGGGACTCGGGAAAAGGAGACATGGAAGGACAAATTAATGTAAGTTTCAGTTCTTTGGCAGACATTTCTAATGCTCAGCTACTGCAGCTGAGGATGTTCCTGATGCTAATGCAGGCTAATTCACAGTTCCTGCATTTCAGTATTCAGCTGATCTGGAACACAGCAAGACACATTATGGGGAATACATGATTTTGAAATGTATTATTTCTCTGCTTCCATTGACAAACAGGGAAAAAAAACACCGGGAAAAGCTGCTCTGCAGCCTGGCAAAGTTAGATTTGTTCACATTTTAGAGCTGAGGTAGAGTGTAGAGGTAAATCAAAAACCTCTAAAAGTACTAAAGGAGTAAAAATGAAGATTAAGTCCTATAAACTCAAATAGGTGATTGACATGGGATCAAATAGAGCATCTGCAGCAGCAGACATACTTCTGTCCTCTAGCAAAATCAGTGCCAAGTCCAGGAATGCTCAAATATAGCAGAGTAGACCCACTCTTGTTTATTTATTGACAGAGTGATGACGTGCTTCAAGAAGCAAAAAAATCTCCACACCCTCAAGAGGCTGAAGAGCCCAGGTGACAGTTGGTTGTCATAAAATACCAAAACCCAGATGGGCAGAAATATTCTTGTAAAAAACATCCTGCAATATTTCACTTGGTAAGTCAAGCCTATGTTCTTCCATTTAAAGAACTTCTACTCCAAACACATGGTCCCATTCCAAAGATAATTCCCGAGAGAAGATAAGAAACGTGTATGTATAATAAAAGGGAACAAAAAAGTTGAGGAAAAAAAACCCTCTAAAATTTACCGTCCAACTGAGCTTAGACGTGAATTAAGTCCTCTTATTATTTCCAATGGCAAATAACATGTAAAGTATATTCTGCATGTATTAAATAGAGAAATTAAACCACATCTATGTTATGTGAAAGTCTTCTTTAAAAAAGAAAAAGGTACAAAGGTGATTTTTCAAAACCATGTGACAGTTAAGTTACTGCAGGAAAATATTTTCTGGCGGCTGCCCACAAGGGCATATGCACACATCAGTGTAAAAGAACCAACTCATGGCAACTACTTTGAATGTTTGAAAGTAAAACAATACACATAAGTATCCAACCTTACATCACACTCGCAGGAAGACTCACAACTCACAGGTGCTCTCCATGTGAGGTCAGTTTGAATGATCCTCCCTTATTCCTTTCCAAACCATGTAAGAGGAATCCAAAATTTTAAACAGCAATTACATTTAAGTTGATGCTTCCCATTTCCAATAGTGCAGAAGCACTCATGGGTTGTTTCAAAGCGATGATGCCAATTTGGCCCAGCAAAGCAAGTCCAGTACTTTATTCCACACTTATAATCCCATGAGAAATTAAATTGTGACACTAATACACACACAGGGAAGCAACAGGAGCAAATGTTGCAAGCAAACTTTCATAGAAGGACACATGCTCAGGGATTGGGTAGTTTCTTTTTTAAAGTGATTATTTAAGCTTGAAAGGAAATGAAAAGGGAAAATGTCAGACTTTCAAAGGGAACTTCAGAGATATCTATTTGAGATTTAGCTCTACATGCCTTTGAAAATTTCTACTTTAAAGCACAAGACAATTGGCACATTCCTGCCAGAGTGCTGAGGGGAGACAGCCGGGGAAGTCCTCAGTGCATCCTGCTGTATCACTTCCTGATCACATGAGAAACTAAACTTGGCACAGATGTTTGCCTGGCAAATCACCAAGAAATCATAAACACTGAATTGACTCACTTGGCAAGCCACAGATATTCTTCCTCATGTGCCCCAAACCGTAACATAAATAGGCTGCTAATAGATAGATCAGTAATTCAGAGGAGTAAAAAGCATCACTATGAGTACCTTGATATACACGCAACTGTGGCTGCACTCTGGGATGCCCTCAGTAAGAACTTTGATTTTAAACTCTTTCTTACAATATTAACTTTTTCAACACCCATGAACATTACCACATAAATTAATTATATAATGGAATATTTTGCCAAATAGCTTTCTATGGACATAGCATGAAACAACAGTGGAAAAAATCACAGTTAGGCAGCTCTGGTTGCTGGAGCTGAGCAGCAGCTGATACGAAGACTTTATGTAAGGAGCAGCCTTGCCCCCTAACCTGGGCAGCAGCAATGTGAGCTCCACGGGGAGCAACTCTTCCATAAAGTCCTCCTGGCAGCTCACAAGAGTCTCCTCGGGTGCTTGCAGGAGCAACGTGTCTCAGAGGCCACATCACCTATTGCCTTGCCCGCGTCCTGTCCCTTTGCACCAAGCAGAGGCAGAGACCCAGCTGAGGCACAGAACAGCAGGGAAGCACCACTCTGCCCTCCACCCTCTCAGGAGCTGCTGATGGAGGGACACAGATCACCGGGGCCCAGCTTGTCTCCAAAAAAATCCTCCCGACTCCCCCAGGTCCCGCAGAAGCCTCGGGAGCCACGCTGGCCCCACTGCTCTGGGGATCTGCAGGCAGCTGCTCCTCACACCAGCAGCTGTGGGAAAGCCGTGCACATTCCCACTGGGGGAAGGGGAGTGACAAACAATTCATCTGGCAAAGGTACCCCAGACTGGCTTCCTGTCTGCAGCACTGGATGAATACACTACACAGTATTACCAAAAGCTCTGGGTTAGGGACAAAAGATTATTCCTGTCAGACTCGTTAAGTGCTCAACCCACTTACAGAAATATTTGGTTGTAAAATCTTACTGTCTCCTGAGTTAATAAAAACTTTTCAAAGCACAGTGTCATACAACCTTACACCTTGTAGAAAAACAGATTTCCTTGCCTAAATCTTCTCACCAGATACATATAGAAAGAATATTAATTTTTACTGTATAGCTTGGCTTTGAAGGTTTTCCCAATTCTTTGCTCTTCCAGTAATTTCAAACCACTACAGGAGTTAAAAAACAATAAAATATTTCAAACAGGCTTAATATATGACCTCTGCATTACACTGGTTTAGTGACTAACACTAAATTTCACCACTTATCCCTATGTGAGAAGACTGTTTTTGCAGCCTAAAAAGTTTCTGTCTCACAGTTTCCCATTCATGCTGAGTTTTGTCAGGCTACAATGATTAGAGTAAATGTACTGTACAGGAACAATACAACTCCAAACAGGAAAAGTGTGTCAATGTCACTTAGCAGCGTCTTCATTCAGACTGCTAAAATATTTAGGGAAATCATTCACGATAAAACGACAAATTACACTCAATACATAAAGGCTTGCTGGAACATCACTTTTCTGTAATTAAAGAGGGCACATTTCTTAAGCTTGGTACGTTGGCATCAGTAGAACGTAATGGATAAAAGAAACATGCTTTCAGCAAAGTCAGCTTTCAGCATTCATAGCTGTATCTCCCTCTGGATCACAAACTAGACATGCAGGAGGCTTGACAAGCATGCGTAAGAAATGACAACACACAAACGCAATTCAAAACTACGTTAGGAACACACTGAGACTCAGGTTAATCCTCCTAAAATAACACTTACCCAAGGAGTGAGAAGCAGAAGGCGAGTCCCAGCTAAAGACACTGACCAGTGAAAGTGGCTGTCAGAAAAAGCAGGGAGGGAGATGCCTCTACCCAACAGCATTGCTGATGTCTACAGAGCAGCTCTCACTCCTGCTACCGGCCCTCATCCAGACCTCAGTGCCACCTCCCCTGCCAATGTGGGCTTTGTCACCAGCCTGCAAGGACCCCTGAATGCCAAGAGAGGTAGCAGGAGGCTCTGAACCAAGGCCACTCCTCTGTGGGCACCAAAACTGCTGGTTCCCCAGACGCCTGAAGAGAGAGACACAGTGTCTGAACACTCTGAGTGTAACTCCAGTCCCAAAGTCCCTGCAGAAGGAATAGGAAGAAGAAAAACACACGGTGTGCTGTGCTGAGCAGATCGATGGAAAGGGTTTATGTGTGTTCAAGGACAAGGACTTTTACCCCCAGCCAGGCAACGTGAAGGCACAAGGCCCAGTGTCTATCAACTTTGTTCCCAGTGTGCAAACAGCTACATAACCATGACAACACTGTTTTGAGGGCGACAATGAATTAAGCACATTTTTGGCATTTAAAAAGACTGGGTAGCTTGGATTCAAGGATAGATCCTGGTATCCAACATTGTTCAAAATGGGCAATAAATCAATAATGTTGGCTTCCTTTGTCAAACTGGGAGTATGCAATAACAACACAACCAGACAAAAATTCTTGGCTTTTCTAAGTTACTTTGTGTTACAGACAAAATCTGACGCTGTATGCACACTTAGCAAGTGATATTTAATATGTAGGATGAACAATGTAGCAGTAAGTCATGACTTCTTCGACTCCTGAAAGGAATGCAAATCCTGAAAATCCCAAGGACATTCCTCCATAAAGAGTAACTTGTTTTGTAATGTTAGAAAAATGTAATTGTTTCAAAATTCAGGATAAGCTTGTTATTAAAAAAGACTGTGCATTTAGCTGCTTGGAATTAGAATAATCTGAAATACCATACCATCTGTACCATCTGACTTAAAAGCAGTTTAGTCATATGATGAAGAATGCAGAAAGAATCCTGAGAAGCAATGAATACAGTGGAATGTATATTTTAAAATACTTCCATCTACTGTATTCTGGAACAGAGCTGACTTGAGGTTTTGGGTTGGTTTTATGCCTTCCTCTCTCTGCATGTGTTTCTGTAATTCTCCCCTTTCATGCTGAAAGTTGGTTTTAGATGAAGACATTTCTGTTCTAAAGAAACATGAACTGAAAATACTTCAAGTCTGTAAACAGTTTTTCTGTGTAATCACTTCTCAGAATACAGCAATGCAATTTGAAAAACAAATATAGTAACACAATACAACAAAAATTACTTTTTTTTACTATGTAAGTACTTTTAAAACTAGCAGTATTTCAGTTCTTAAGTTCCTGAAAGGAAACAGCACTTTTCTTTCCAGGGTATATAATAGGAATACCCACGCAATCCCACAATTACCATAAGGGTACACATGTTCAAGCTGCTACATCCTTTCTACCACCCCTTCCTAATCATTCTTCCCCTTTGTCTTCAGCCACCTGCATTCAAATAGCCTTGAAATGGGTCTGCCTCAGAAAATTTAAGTGAATAAAATCTAGTGCTTTATTTTGCCAGATTATTTTCAGGTGAATAAGCCCTCTGATCTAGAATATCAGACAGTTATGTAAATACTTGCTCAGGCAAAAGGAAAGAAAGGAAAAAAAAAAAAAAAATCTCAAAGGCAGAACCATCTATTTAGGCAGCAGTCCAAACCATGGAGCAAATTTCCACAGTCACTTCAAGCTGCCCTAAGGGGCACAGCTGAACTTCATGTCTGAATTCAGCATAGGCATGAGCTTCTACTTAAATCTTCCTCTCTCTTAAAAATCATTCATCTTTCACCCTTCAGCCATCCTTCTGTCACAGCAAATACCTTCCTGTTTTTCCCAAACAGCTGATGTGACCATTTTGAATATTCAAATGTCAGGGTTATATTAAAAGAGCAAATTAACACATGAAAAATGCTTAACACTGAATTGAAAATCATGTTTTCAGCTCCACTTTGCATTTTACAGGATCATTTGCCATTTTATATTTCTACTCACCATGCTTCACCAAGTAAGTAATACCAATAGGTGTGACACATGTGAGATTTAAAGCCCAAGGAATAATTAATTTTTGATATTGCAATTTCTCACCAATCATTACTACTTTTCACCAGCCTAACCCTCTTTTTTTTAGACAATACATTTTACCTCTACAGCTTTGTAGAGGATCAGTAGCCCTACAGCTTCAATTTCAAAACCAGAACATCCTTTAAGTGATGGCCTCAAAAAGTTGCTGAATACATTCCCACTGCCTTTCTTTTACTGCAGTTCCTTTTGCTGTAATGTGTAGTGGAGCCAGTTGGCCTTTAGAATGAAATAAGTTAAAAAGCCATAAATGAGAGAAATACTCCTGAAAAGCATCACTCCTCAGTCTAGTCAGTTGCAAATCCCAGGAAATGTGCCAGAGGTGATCCCTGAGCAGACTGAGGGAAGGGCTGCAGATGGCTGAAAGTGACAATCAGACAGAGGAGAGCTCCTCTGGCTTGACAGAATCATTCACCAGAACTGTACTGCAACTACAGAAACTGTAATATCACACTGGAGTGAAAATTTGGCCCCTCAGCTCAAGCTTCAGTTTTCGTGTCAGTGTTTTCCAAACTGGGTGAGCCTTTGTAAATCATAAGGGAGCCTCGGTCTGCAACTGGCTTTCTAGGGGCAGTACCATGGTTAGGATGGGGATAAGGAGGAACACTCACTAGTAGCAGCTCTGTGGGCATCTACAACATCACAAGGCTACTCTAGATTTGCCAGACTCCACAAGAGATGGTTCCACTCTCACAGGGTGTGTCTGTACATTTTGCAGTGGATGATTCTAGGACCTTGCCTCAGTATCATTTATAAAAAGACATTCACTAACAGCTTAAAATTTGCAATGCTTCTGGAACGACCGGGATACTTTTGTCATCTTCTTTTGCATCCAAGTCTTAATTTGTTGAATTCCCATTTGGATTGAAGCAGCAGTTACAGACAATACCTGTGAGATGTGCTCAGCTGAAGCAGCCCATCAGAGGCAGTTCCTGATGTGACCTGGATCACTTTAGTACTTCCAGCAGTGCTGCAAAAGCCCAGTGACACAAAGGTACCGTGCCTCTGGCCAAGCACAGCAGACTAGAGCTGAAGATACTCCTCCCCCTGTGAGCTGAACAGACTGACACAGAAGAGATGCCCCAAAGGCTGTCTTGGACAAACCATGGGTGGACACAAATGCACACAGGGGTCAGGCCCATTGCCCCCACTCAGGGCTGCACAGTGAGAGGGGGAGGCCAAAGCTGGAGAGAGCCCAGCCATTGTTCTTACACAAACATGCAGGAGATGAATGCATGAGAAGTTTGATGCTGAACAAAAGCGTCTTCTTTTGTTTAATAGAAAAATAGACTTACACAATCACACCATCTGCATCCCTCCTAATCCTTCCCTCTCGGCTACTTCAGCCAAATCTGACAGAGCAGCAGCAGGCTCAGGAATAACTGTTCCTACAGGACCGGACAGGCATCCTGGAAGTGAGCACATGGAACACCAGGCTGGGCTGCGAGGCCACATCTTGCCAAGAAACCCTGATGGGAACAAGCTCACATCAAAGCTGTAACTGCAGGCAAAGTGTCCTGAAGATTTCATGTCAAGTCAGCCACAAGACACAAAACCAGGAAGCAATGCTTCATCAGTCCCACAGTTCCTTCTTTTAAACAACAGAAATTAAGTAAACACACTTCACATATGTTAAGGAAATGTCATGACAAAATCAGATTGCACAGATGATTCTGTATTTCCCAGGTGAGGCAACGAATCAAATTTCTTTGGAGTACTGACAAAAAGACAAAATGACAAAACAACTTCCTGTTAAACAAATAAATGTTTTTGCAAAAACCCACATTTTTTAAGCAACAGCAATGAACTTCATCTGTTTCAAGCACTAGCCACTACTAAAGCCCATCTGTCAATAGAGAACAATTGCACAGAGAAGTGGAGATGATGGAGAAAGTAATATCATAGAATCAAACTGCCTAAGCTCTAAGCAACAAAATTGATTTTCCTCATGCTTATAAAAGCTTCCCCATTTTACAAAGTAGTACTTTTGTGTCTGTCTTTTATTCATTTAGGAAATTTAGGTAACACAGGAGAGGCTGGGAAAAGGCACAGGGCTTTAAGGACTTAAAGATTCACAGTTTTGTCCCCATGTCAATGGGGACTCCTGAAGACACAAAGGACACCTTGGTGAGAACCCAGAATGGGTCTCTCCATGGTGAATCATAGAATGGTTTGATTTGGAAGGGACTTTAAAGATCATCAGGACTTGGGTCAATAGCATAAAGCTAAGTAAAGGAAGGTTTAGGTTGGATATCAGGAAAACATTTTTCACCCAGAGGGTGGCTGGGCACCCAGGGAAGGTCACAGCCCCCAGCTGTTCAAACAGGGTTGGTCAATGCTCTCAGACACACTGAGTGGCTCTCAGAGTGTCCTGAGCTGGGCTTAATGATCCTGTTGAGGATATCCTCCAACTGAGGATATTCCATGATTTTAGGATTTAGTTCCAACCTCCCTGCCATGGTCAGGGACACCTGTCCTTAGACCAGATTGTTCAAAGTCCCATCCAACCTGGCCTTGAATACTTCCAGGGATGGGGCATCCACAAAATCTCTGGGCATCCTGCTCTAGCCATCTCCTTATCCACCAAGTGATTCTTTCCTCAAATCCACGTCTCTCCAGTTGAGAAACAAAGAGGTCCTGTGGGACAGTGTTAGATGCTTGCACAAACCCAGATAGATTATGTCAGTTGCTTTTCCCTGATCCACCAACATCACTATCTCACCATAGAAGGCCACTAAATCTGCCAGGTACAGTTTACCCTCAGTGAAGCCCTGCTGGCTGTGTGGAATGCAAATTTCTTTCTGGCTCTTTCACTGTCCTATTAAGCAGAAAAGCTGCTTTTTCAAATCAATACTGTTCTATTGAGAAAAACTACACCAGACTTGGCAGAGTGAAAATCAGAGAGGGCCTCCAACTAGGAAAAGCTGTGCTGAAAGAAGTTGCTACTTGGAGTAGCGTTTACATCTCTCTATTACTGACCTAACAATGCACACCCTCAAAGACATTCATGCTGCAAGTGCCAACAATTCCAGGTATTTTTGACCACAGGAAAGTACTTTTAAAACCCCACACCAGACTTCCTAATAGAGGTATGGATAAAATTAAATCAGCTTTGTGCCAGCCTACAGGGCAACTCTCAACACAAACCATGATCTATAGGCTCAAACACAAGGTCTGTATTTATGAAAATAATTTTATACTCTAGTTCCCCCTACTAAGCAGTCTTCTGCAGAGAATTTTCTTTTAAGCAGCATTTTATTTGTAACAATTAATTATTAACTATATTTCCTTCTTTAATGCATTGGATGAAAAAGGAAGGAAAAAAAATATTGAAAGTTATTTGGAAGAAAACTGGACCAGGATACAAGTTTTGATGGGAATAAAAACATACCAGCACTTAATCTTTAGGTGTACTGCTGCTGAAATAAAATAAGTGACATTGTGTTCTTGAAGTCTTGCAAAAGCTATATTAAAAAATGAAAAAATAGCACATTTCAATTAATCTTCGAACAGCCCCTCCATATTTGATATGATTACAGACAGTCTTCCAGACATGATCTAAATCTGCCAGACTCTGATTCTCCAATAACTCAGGCAGGGTCCTGTTCTGCCCCAGAGAAAAATGTGTCCAGTCTAAATTTGGATCAGCAGTACTTTAGACAAAGAGAAAGCACATCAGTAATTACAAGTTAAGCTTCAGCAACAGGTGGAATGTATTGAAAAGAACGTGTTCAGAGTTCTTAATTCTGGAAAAACAAAACCCTAGATTGTATTGGGATATACAGATCATCTCGATTTCCAGCACTGTAAAGAATAAAAGTAACATTAAAAAATATCTTCAAAAGTAAAGGACTACCTCCAGGAAAATAAGTCATCATCCCACTGAATTATAAAAGCTTTAACACACTCAGTATAGCCTGCGTTCCTGAACAAATACTGCGAAAATTATTCTTCTTTCAACTTCATCAGAGCCAAACTTGTTTTTGTTTACTATGCCCTCAAGAGCGGCACAAGTAGCATAAAATGAAGTAGATTTATACAAAGATCCTTCCAGAACCATTTGAACTAACCAAGATGTTCACTTGAGCCTGAATGCAAGCTTGCATTTCTCAAAACAACAATTTACTGCTGCAAAAGACTTGTAGGACATGTACAAACCACAACACTGTTGAATGTAAAACCATGTGGGATACTGCACAAACACTACATATCATTTCAGAGGAGGAAAGAAAGCCTTTTGGCCACAGGTTAAGGAAAAAAAATATCCAAGGATACTGGAAATCTGAGGAGGTTTAAATTCCAACCATTCTTTGAACAGATAAACTGTTCCCTGAAGTGCTGTGTGGACACAGAAATTGCTACAAGAATCATGGGATTAAGAGCAGTTGAGCATTTTCATATTTAGCACGAACTCTGTCACTATTCACAGTCAAGAGATCAAAAATAGAGGCAAGTTTGAAGCATGAACAGTATGAAAGTTTAATGGAGCGTTAAAACCCAGAAGTCCATTAACACTTCTAACCACCTGAAGAATCTCACAAGAAAAGAGGTCTTCCTCCACAGTGAAGGAAGGAATGGAAAACAAAAGTATTTTCAACTGCCCCACATATCATCTTCATCACATCTATGGCTAATGGCTTTTTGTTATAGTCCCAGTCTTTCCTTTTCATCCCTTTCCCTCCTTTTCCTGTATATCCCATTGTTGGTTTCCTTAATACTGGGAAGCCACATTTGGCTTAAAATTTTACCTATTTTTTAGCATCCTTTTAGGATATTTACCTTCCTACCTGGCATTGCTAAAAAGAGAAACATATGGAAGGATGCTCAACCCTCATCTTTCATTAGGTAATAGGCTCATGAGCAATTATCAGAATATATTATCATCTTATTAACACAGTATATTCAAAGGGAGCAGAAAAGTATTATGTAGTGTCAGGCTCCTCTCTGAAATTCTCCTAGGGGGAAAAAACCCCTAAGTGTAAACACAGATCTAAATTTCTGCAATTACTGCATGGATGTAAGGACAATCTGCATAAGACACTGCAACTTCTGATCCTGCAGAAATAACTTGCATTTATACAAAAAACTGCAAGCCAGGACATGAATGAATGACTTACAAGTTGGAAAACAATTTGTTGAGCCAGCAGCTGTAAACACAAGAGCTGAGCCTCGCAGAGGTCCAGAACGCCACAATACTCAGCAGTCAATACTGTCTGTGCTGCAGTAGTTACTGGTGGGTAGGTTCCCCAGAACCACAAGGATCTGTAGGATGGGAGAAATTGGTTCCAGCTGAGGCCACTTTTCTGAAAAAATGCCTTTTGCTCTGAAAAATATGGGATACTGTAACATAACCACCATCCTTGCCAGAAAGGGAGGGCATGTCTGCAAGGAAAGCAGACAGATGGACAAGAACTCAGTGCCACCATCTGACTCCCAATTTAACATCCCTTTCCCTATTCCCTACTGCCGTGAAGATTTAACATTGGGTAGCAAAGACAATGCACCAGGTTACCTGGGAGGGACACCAGTGGTACAATTAGGAAATGCAATTCCCTTGTTTGGTAACCACAGGGCACAGAGAAGAGAGTGTGCTCCTCCCTGCTGATGGAGGATTCGGAGCGATCTAAGCAGGAGGGAACTTCCAACACCAATAAATAAATGAGGCAGTCAGGCTCCATTCAATAGCACTGTGCAGAAATCACTGTGATTTATGACTTCTGCCAAGAGCCAACTGCAGAGAGGGGAAACACCATCCCTGTGTGTGCCCCTCATGCTAAGCTCACATCTCGTGTCTGTGCAAGGCACAGCAGTGACCACGGCTGCCTGCTTTACGCAGACACAATATTAAAGGAATTAATTCCTAAGGCAATGGGAAAATACTACATGGGAGAACTTCCAAGTCACAAATTCTGCTTACTTAAGCTAAGCTGCTTAATCAAGTTAATTGAAGGAATTAAAAAAGCATCTGGAGAAGAACACGTTCACCAGCCAGTCTCTAGCCATTTCTGAGCTGGTGTTACTTCTTCTGGGAGCCAGTTCCCCTGCTGGCACAGCACAATCTATCATCAGCCATTACACTGATTACCATCCATTAGTTTTGCTAAGTACTAATGAATTTAAACCTACTTTTGTAATTTATTTACAAGCTATTCACATACTAGATATGAAGCATATATATATTATGTTTTGTGTTAACAACAGAAACGTGGCTGAATATTAGAGCTGCACGTTAAAAATGAC
Source organism: Thryothorus ludovicianus (assembly GCA_013397245.1). Lineage (NCBI taxonomy): Eukaryota > Metazoa > Chordata > Aves > Passeriformes > Certhiidae > Thryothorus > Thryothorus ludovicianus. The sequence continues at coordinate 89,707 of VZTB01001207.1, forward strand.
CAAGAGAAGTAATAATTCTCCTCAGAAGGAATTGTTTGTGAAAATTTTTTTGGCAAGACAAGCAGGACAGAAGCTTACAGTCTTTAAAAATACAACCGGTTAATATAGAGGGGGAAACAGGTAAGAACCACAAGAATGACAAGTTTTAAGTATCAGTCCCATAAATATAAAATTCAATTACAATGTCATTTTAGAAAACACTGAGAACAGAGTTGGCACTCTTATAAAATGGTTTTTCTTCCCTGCTGTTAAGGCAGGGTGATTAAAATGAAAGATAATCCTCTTTATTTCAAAAGCTAATTATTACATGTAATGAAATTTCTTCTTGTACCATGAGACTAAACTGAATTCTACCAAGACCATCAACCCACACATCTTTGCCGAAATAAAGTAACTGCTTGAATTTTTCCTTACAATTCTATTTCTACAATAGACTATTAGGCTCAGCTTTGATTTCAGCGCACCATATTCCTTACCACTACGGAAACCAAATGCAGAACAGCTGTGGAAGCAAACCCCACTGTAAGCAAATATTCAGACCAAAAAAAATAACGAGTAAAAAATCCCTTGTGAAAACCCATTCACTGGGAATTCTGACGAAAGTTAAACTGCCAGTTTAGCCTTGGCTTAAGGATTATCCAGAGGAACCATCCCACACACATTTTTCCCAGGAGGTGTAAAGAGATGCCTGCATTTGTTAAGTGCCCAGATTTTCTATCCTGCCAGCCAGCAGTGCTCCGGAGGAACTGAGCTGTTTGCTATGCTACTGCTTCCTGCATTGCTAATTCAGACGCCTAAATTTAGATGCCAAGTTTAGCCAATGGTTCTTCCACTTCTTCCAATAGTTAAAAGAAAAACAGTTCTGCATCAATTCACTACCTTCATCCATGTGCAGAAGAAAACATGATGTCAGAACTACACACACTGGAATTACATCCCCAGCCTCCAGCTGCAGGGTGAGAGAAGCAGTTTCTGCTCTTCTCCTGAATGACTGCACACCAGGCAGCAGGCACTACTGAGTCACACTGCCATCAACCCTGCACACTGCTCACCCAGGTTCCAAAGATTTTAGCACGAGGAAAACAAAATCTAAAAATAAAGGGAGTAAAGGCGTTGTGGCGTGGTCCCGGCTGCGACATAAAGGGAGGGGGTTGGCTTCCCAAAGACTTCCTGCTGCCATGTTCTCTACTAGCAGGATGTGGATGGAGTAAAGAAGTAAAAGCAAGCTCATCAGTCACTCTCACGTCCCCAGGGTGTTAAGACATTTCACTGTGAATTTCCCTTTGGTGTCTTTTTCCAGCAGTCAAACTGTCATGAACTAAAGCATATGGATTTTTTTCTCCCTTGCACTATTATTCACCATTGCTAGACAGAGGTGTATTCAAGTGAAAACAAACTATTGATTCTTGTTACTGGGTCTAAGAGCAGGAAACACAAGTCAATTATCAATACTGAAGGTGACTCACTGGAAAAAAAACCCAATTATTATAAACTGAAAGCCCACTGTACCCTTAGACACAAAGTCAAGGCAGCAGCCTCGTGCACTTCCTCCCATCCCACTGCAGCTTACCGGGGGGAGGGCACTGCTGACTCCTCACAGGAGTTTGAGCATCACAGGAGGAGGACCTTGCAGCAAATCCTGAGGTCTATTTTCACTCCCCATCTCATTTTTTAAATCCTGACAAATACTTAGCCTTAGTCCCTTTGACAAATTAATCACCATTTCCTCCATCACCTTCACAAACTGCTGTTGGATGTTCCTCTCTTTCCCTGTCCACCCTTCAGTACATTGCTACCAAGAGATCCCACAGGTGAGACTCTCCTCTCTCTCTCCCACCCACACACTTTGTTTCAAATAACACTAATATGACTGCTAGAAAATTTTTAAATGAGGACATATTCCAAGTCTCATGCTCATGCTTGTTTAATACACCTTGTTCTATTTAAACTCAAAGGATAAGATACTGCACATGTTGTAACAAATCCTTCCTGAGCACATTCTCACATCCTTGGAAGACGATCACTGCACTTACAGCACTGCATCTTAGTCTAAACAAGCCAGCAGTGAACTATGTGGAAGGTTTTCTAGACTACTAGAAACAGTTACATCAGCACTGACAAAAGTACAAAGGAAATTCTTGATATGATAATATTTTAAATAATCACCAGCTTCAGTGTATTATTTGCCTTTGAATACAAAAGATGATAGAAAACTCACCCTTTTTATCTTGCAACATCAAAACCAAAGGACTCTATAAATATTTAGGGAACGACCAGTACACTTAGAAGTGAGAATATCACAGCAAGTGTTACCCAGATGTTAACAGCATCAGAGGCTGATGGTGCTGAAGTGCAGGGATAGTTAGGTGCTGGAACAAACCAGATGTAACAGTAACATGCAGCAACACAGTAAAATGAGGTTGGGATGGCAATGTTTCTGTCATTTATAGACTTTGATGTGCCACCTTCTTTAGTTCAAACAATTTCTGTCATCTCTGACATGCTTGACATAGTTTTCACTTGTTTAGACAACAAAGAAAACAGTATTTTGATTTCTTTATGCTGCATCATAATTTTTGAAAGCAAGATGACAATGCACCTGAACCTCCTTGCAGGGTCAAACTCCCAAAATGTGCTCCACAGACAGGGACTTTGCTCAAGCATGGGATGAAAATTTCAAAGGTCAGAATTTAATTTATCATTCTCGGGTTTAGCACATGCCCAGAGGTGCATTATACTGCTGCTCCTTTCCCAGGCAAAGAACAAAGTAATGGCCCTGTCCAAGTGAACTAGCTGGAGCATCAAAATACCCTAAGTCTCTGAAAGAGTTCCTAATGTGCTCCTATCACACTCTCAGATCCTCACTTTAAATCCAGACTAGTGATAAGCCATGAGGAACAGATAGTCAATTCCCCAGCAGAGATGTTACACAAATTTGAAGTATCTGTAAATTAACCTTTTTACATGTTAAATTAGGATTAACTCTCAAGATAATCAAACAAATGAAAGCAGTAAATTTTAACAGGCTTTTTTTTTTTAAACTCAAGAAAGTGTCTTAGCCAGAAAATACCACAAACAACACCATAAGGACCAGACCAAGTTTCAATTTTAACCCTTAAATCTCCAGGTCAGCTACACTGGATTTTGAGTTTATTTATCATTTGAGCCAACAATTCACATAAATGGTGTAAAATACAGGACACACTACAAAGTTACATGCAGGGACATCATTGAACAAGGAACCCAAGTACAAACAAATTAACATGTAAACTTTATTCTGAAGCAACCATTCGCTTCACAACACTGCAGTGATTCTGTTGTCAAAAGCAAGTAACAGCAGAGCTTATTCTGCAAATGGAGTCTAAAACACTGGGAAAATAAAGTTCCAAAAGTACAAAAGTACTGGCCCCCAGACTGAGTGTGTCCAAGGTACTTTAAAGTCATTCTTGAAACAAGAAACTGTTTATAATTTCACTAGTAACTCAAAGAGTAGTTAAAGCCCCAAATTCCCTTTAGCACTTGAGCCAGCTATTTCTTTGGTTATACATACAGATTTGACTGTCATGGCATTTTCTCATATGTGAAGTATTACAATCCTTGTTGACAACACTGTGAATTTATTGCTTAATTTTGTGTGGCTTCTATCATGAAATAGTTCAACTAGGAAATAAGCTCAACATTTTTTAGAATTAGTTCAGTGTTTAAAGACAACAACCAGCTTTCTTCCAAGCCGTTTTCGTCCTTCCAGAGCAAAACTATTGCTTATAATATTCTTACAGAAAAACAAAGAACCAACACACAGCTCATGATTATGCCTACAACCACCACTTAGGGATTTCTGTGGACAGCACACTCTCAGTATGAAATGTAGCCCTGATGTGAATACTTTGTGCAATGTGATTCTTTTTTAAAATTATGACCTCCAATATCTAATGAAAAAAGGTACCCTTCTGCTGGAAGTAATTTGTTTCTGCATTAATTTGAAGAAGAGACAGAGGAGAAGCAGTTAAAATTAAATGATAATTAAGCATGTAAACCTTTCATCAGATTTGAAAAATCACACCTTTTCCCATGCCTAAAGCTATACAAGTGCTCTTGCATGATTAATGCTCCTTAAAAAGCAATTCTAAACATGTTGATTTTTGAACATTCAAGAAACACCCTTTTTAACAAAGGCTACATGAGGCTGCTGCTGTGAGGTGTAGATGGAGCTTGAAGGGTCTCTAGGCACTGGCCCAGCTTCGCCCTCTCACAAAGAGCTGGGCCATATTCAGGTGCCAAGCAGAAAAACTACTGAACAGAACAGCAGGGTCAGCTGTCAGCAGTGCCTCTGCTGCCTCAGGCCAAAGGAATCCCAGAGTGACCAGCTCCTCTGCAGGGAACTCCCTCAGCAGCTCCCTGTCCCAGCAAGGGGAGGCTTCAGGAGATGAGCTCCTGAAGACTGGGCCATTGTTAGGTCCCAGGACATGGACCCATTTTTGCAGGAAGCAAATCCTCATTCTTCTGATGAGACACTGTAAATACAACCAATCTTTTCTCTTTCTCAAAATCTCTTGGCGAATTTTCCTTCGGAGTTTTTACTGCAGAAAGGCATAACAGCAGGTAAATGCACACCAGGCTTCAACAACAGGCTAGGATGAGAAAGGCAGTACAAGAATAGGCTTTTGGAAATGCACTTTTTAATCAAGAAAGCAAGCCCATCTAAAGAGTCTGCTGTACAACTCTGAAAGAATTAGCTTGCAATCAGCTCCAAGATGGATTTCCTACGTTGCTGCACTGCACACCAAAGCTTACTTGTCCCTTCAGCTTCTGACAAATCCTCAAAGATAAAGTTGCTAAGTCACCACACTCTGCAATGCAACACAATAAAACTTGTCATTTGATACTGGTCGCGAGCAGGATTACCCCACAACGTTCAATCCAAAAATACACAAAATAAGCACAGGGAAGCAAAAAATTATATAGAACACTGCTCAGCATTGGTCTAAGTTCAAATGACTTCAGCATAAACAGATTTAGGTCACAGAGCACCCACCTCTTAACAAAGATGGAAATAAATTCTTAAGTCCTCTTAAGTCCAGGCACCTCACCTCTTAACAAAGATGGAAATAAATTCTCCTCACATGTTTCTTTGCTATGGCCAAACCACAGCAAATTATTTAAAAATTCTGCATTTCAATTGCTACAGAAATGAAATGCTGCACTACATTGGCTTCTGAGGCAAAGGTGACATCCACTTAAAAAAGACACTCCCCCAAAAATACAAACAAACATACGTGCATTTCAACAGACTAGTACCTGACACTACTTCATTTCCAGTGGAAAAGGAGCCAAAGGAAGCAAAGTGGTGAGCTCTGCCAAGCACTCTTCATGGGCCACTCTTCAATAGAGAAGAGGCAGCCAAAATAGAGCCATCAAGTTTTAATCAATTACTGCCAGTCAAACGGTAGTTCTTAGCCCAAAGTCACAGCACCCTCTGAGCACTGATCTCTCTTAACCACGACTGCTACCAAAAAACACATAACTCATATTTTTTAGCTCTCCTTTATGCATTTTTCCACTCTGCCACCAAGGCCACTGAAGCACACAGGTAAATCTCTTCAGGGCAAGGATTTTTCCCTGATAGGCTGCGAATGCTACTGATTATACTGCCAGCTTTCCAAACACAAAAAAACCCAAAAACCAAAACTAACTTTTATCACCATCCAATCTAAACGGCTGTGGGCTGTAGAGCTGTTCAAGCAGGAGTAAAAGGCATTTCCCGATATCATTGCAAACTTCACCTGAAAGCAGGATTCAGACGGCATCCAGCATTTCAGATTAACTCTCGAGGGAGCACAGATCAAGTACACTACACTGCTGGTTTCAAGCAACAGCAGCTTGGACACTGTAACAAAATAACAGATATCTGCTGTTCTTTGGGAAAGTTAGTCAGCAGCAAAGCTGCGTTCAGCCCTTCTGGAGCAGCACTGTCCAGCACCTCGGCAGCACAGAGCCTGGCACCAGCGGCACTGATGCACTCACACCTTCTCTAGGCAAAACACAACCAACCAACCAACCCCCGCAAACACCCTGAGCCTGAGCTGACTGAAGTTACAGAAGTCAGAAGACATGAACTGCTCTTCCAGGAAGCACGTGATGCATTAACATCTTATCCTACAGCATAACCTATGCCAGCTAACACAGCATGCTGCAAAGACAGCCCAAAGTCACCCCCGAAGGCTGTGTGTGCTGCAGAGAGTGACACAGATTCACCAACATGTACACAGCCCCATTAAAAATACAGTGGCCGAGGGAGATATCTGGTCTGGCAAGTTTCAATCCACAGCACTTGTTGATTTCCAGCCAGTCCAACAACACCAGCTTCCAGAATACTAAGTAAATATCCATACACAGAAACTTTACAGAGACTTTTGATTTCAAAAACTGCTTAACTGTTCAATGGGCAGGTTTAACCAATGCCTTTATCATAGAAAATAGATATATTTTGGCTTAATAAGTAATTAAAGTTTCCAGGACAACATGTGTGGCTTGCATCTTCACTAGCTTCAAGGTGCATACTGCACTGACATAGCTCAGATGGACTGCATCCATCCATCCATCCATGGCTCTGCCAGCACAGAGCCCTTCATCCCTGGAGCCACGAGCCCAGCTTTGCTCCCTGGACAGTGCCAGGAAGGCGGGCACCCAGCAGTACCAGCCTCCACTCTACCATCAATCTTGCTTCAGTCTTCAGAGAGGATTTATGAAGTCCAGAACCATTTACATCCATCCTTTGTCCTGGTAAACGTGCTAAAAAGAAAATACATCTAGATTTTCTTTACATGGATATTCTATTAAGAACAGTGCATTTATCCTCACTAATTGATGCAGGAAACAGATGTAAGTATCAAGGCCACTCTGCATTACCATTATTCAACCTGGGATTTACCACTGCGAGAGCCTCAAGTTTACACTGAAGTGAAGCTGCTCCAGCACAAAAAGAACTGAGCAGAGGATGTCAGTGAAGTAATAGTGAGCAGCCAAGCAGACTGAAGAGAGCAGACAGCTAAACACAGCATGGCTTACAGAATTTGAATAAAGCATCCCTCTTTTTACCTTCTTCTTGGCCATGAAGAATTACCAGGATAAGACAATTGAGTATCTAGCATGATCTTGCTAATCATTTTAATCAAGGTTTTTAACAATAATTTCTCAGAAAATCATGTAATGCCTTCTTCCTCAATTGCTGTCATCATGCTCAAATGTGTAAGCAAATCAGCTCCTCATAGGAAAACTCTCCAGTCGTCTCAATTAAAAGAAGCCAATGCAAAGTAACCATTACAGAGTCCTGTGACACGTCATTGAGTGCCACTGTGAAAATTACTTTCCTTCCCCATAAAAATAGGTCAATGTCCTATAAACAGAAGAGGGGAAAACTGTGATTGTGAAGGAAAATGAGACAAAAATAGCTGCCTTGAATTTTCTTGGTACATGTAAAATCCATTACAAACATTTGCACAGCAACAATGAAGCCTGACGAGTTAAGGATTTGTTGCTTGTAGAGTCATAGGAGAGATGTCCCATCATTCAGAAATTCCTAAACCACACAAACACCAGTCAAAGATGACTGTAACTTGGTCAAGCTATAAGTCAGAAGTTTTAGTTCTTTCAAGAAACAAGATACCCAATTAACACTTCTCATAGAGGGTTTATGTGTCTCTTAAAAAAAAAAAAAACCCAAACAAAAAAACCCTGCCATGAACAACCTCTCCAAAAAAGCTAAACAAAAAAAACCCCAACAACCCCCTGAAAAAAAACCAACAAAAACAACACCTCTCCCCAAAGAAACCAACCCCAGAAGTCTCACAACTCTGAAAAGCTCCTTGCAAAAAGGTGGCACTGCTTTCTCAGTCCCGAGCCCCAGAGCCTGTTGAGCAGGAAGCCCAGTGCTTCAGAGCTGGCTGCAGTGACATTTGCAAAGACAAACAGGCCGGTGGGATGGGAGTGAACACAGGGCCCTCGGAGCCCAACAGCACCAGCGTGTACTTCCAGAACAACACCCACATGAGGGCCTCAGGAAGGCACGGAGCTGGGAAGTTTTCTCATCCTGGTGATGCAGGGAAGTACCGAGTCTCCCTTCAGCCCTGGCAGGGTCACTGAAGCACAGGACGGTCATCCAAGGACATCCGGAGTCAGCAGCAAGACACCGAGGCACATTAGCTACCAAGGAAACCAGACTTACATGACTAAGGCCAGTTATAAAACTTCCGCTTGTTGTTATAGAATGTACAGTATCTGAACCTCGGGAGCCGCCAGCACCAAATAATCTAACAGCAATTTGATATTCATGTCCCTGACGGGCTGCTTTAGTTACAGAAACAACATTAAAAATGCAGCATCCTTCGACATACACTGCACAAGTCAGGCCAGTTTCAGCCACAAGCATCAACTCTCCCGGACTCTTTTTTTTTCTCCTGATAAGCTCTTTTACAGCGTGGAGATATCTTATCAGGGATTGCTTCTGTCACCGGAAGGCAAACAGAGCTCTGTGAAAATATCAGGTATGACTTAAGCACCGAAGGGCTGTAGCCAGCATCAAACCAGCAGCTGAAGTGGTAGCTGGCCATCTCTCTAGATAGGACACTTTCCACCCTGTAGCAGTCTACACTCCAAGTCCTAGGCACAAAGAAATAAAAATGACTTGCTGCCAGCACGGACGCTGCCACATCAACGCCGGAGCCCGTCCAGGAACGGACGGGGCTGCGAGGGCAGCGCTCAGCTCCCCTGCCCTCGGTCCCTCGGCAGGAACAGCTTCCAAACAGCGACAGCAAACCCACAGCCTTCCTCCGAGCTCTTACGAGTAATGTGAGGACAAATTTAGTCAATACCTTTCTTTGTTGAAACTCAAGTGTCGCATACAAATTCAGGTTTGTCTTGATGAATGTTCAGATCCCCTTCTTAACCTTATGGATAAGACTGTTTAGTATTTCAGATTGGGCTAAACATCCGGACTGAGGTCTGGATTTTACTGCCCTAAAAAGGGCCAAGTAAACACTGTAAAACATTAGCTTGTGGCACTCATTAGGCGAGAGGGTTTGCGTCCGGCAGCGCAAAGTCAGACACATTCGGTTTATGAGAAACGTACATCTCTAGTTATCCAACGTGTAAAATTCTCTTACGTGGCTCAGGAAACTAATTTCTATTACAAACCACTTCATTATAAAGCAGAAAAAGGTTCGCAAGACTATTTCTTCAAACGCCACCTAGAAACCCAGCACTACTAAAAAAAACCAACCAAACACACAAGAACTACCTCCTCACAAACGCGTCTTTACATACTGTGCAAGAAAACACCGAATTCCCACGAACTGAGGGATTCTCCCATCGCAAACTTACCATAAACCCCCAGCACGGCACCGCCACCGATCCGCTATGCCGGCAGAGAGGAGATACCGGCGGCGAGAGGCGAAGCACAAGTAAACAACCTCGGGAGCCGCCGTGGCCGAGCCCGCCGCGCTCAGAGCCCGTGCCCCCAGCCCGGAGCGCGCCCAGCCGGCGCAGGCTGCTCCCGGCAGAGGCTGCTGCTGCTCCCCGCGCACAGGCTGCTNNNGATCTCATCACCGCTGGTTACTAATCCAATGACCGCGGAATTAACAGCAGATGGCAACGCCCCTTCCCCCCGGCCCGGCCCGGCCCCCGCGGACGCGGCGCCCGCAGCGCGGCCGGCAGCCCCGCCGGCCCCCGGCGCTCCCGCGTGAAAGTCGCCCTCGGGCACCGGCAAACTTTCTCAGCATCGCGTCTGGCCGCCGCCCGCATCGCCACCACCCTGCGGGCAGGAGCGAGCGGCTTCGCACCTCCGGCAAGGCACAGCAGCATCTTCCGGCGTGCCGCTCGCAAGGGGAAGCAACAGGGAGGTGCCCGAAGTCCTGCCAGCGAGTCCCCGCGGGCCGCCCATGGTGTGCGAGGCAGAGCCGAGCCGGAGCCGGGCGGGGATCGCACGCGGGATTAGTGCCGCCCATCGGGCACTGCCACGAAACCTCAGCACACGCGTCCTTGGGGCTGCCGGGAGGGGACGGGAGCTTTGCATTATCCGGGCTCTGTGAGCCAGATACCTGCGGGTGTAACTCCAATTATACTCCTGGCTGCCAAAACCAACCCCACACTCTTACGTGAGCTTCACGTCTTCTAGAAGGCTACAGGCAAGGCAAGTCCTGTCAAACCAGTGCAAGTTACAAAACAGTCATAAGGCAAGTGCTTCCATCACTACTCATTAATAACAACCTGAAAAGCAGTGGTTTCTGAGCCTAATAAGCTCGGCCGTAAATCAGCCTCCCTCCCCTCTGCCCCCTAGGAACACCGGCATAGGTTGATACATACGTATTCTCTCTCATGCATGCAGTGCTTGGGTCCACACTCAAAACAAGAAATGCTACATGCTGCTTCTGCTCAAGCTGTGCACTTCTTACCCCAAAACTGGGTTATCTTCTCTTAGAGACCTTAGACCAGAAAGGTGACCTAACTGTCTCTTCTAGGACAAGAAAATAAAAATTGAGAAAGGTGGAGAAAACTTTACTGATTAGTAAGTATTTTTCCTCAAATTCTGCTATTCTACATATGCTCTATGCTTTATGCTTCTGGCGATGGAGAGAGCAAAATTTTGCCCCCCTCCACTTTCATGCTGATATTTATTTCTACAGTATTTTTATTTCTTTTACTAAAATGTTCAGACAGGCATTTAGCAAAGAACTGAGCCAGACAAGAGAAATATCTATGCTCAGACCATAAAAAAAATGGAAAGGAAATTCTGCAAATTCTTTGAGAGTCTTCAGTCAATAAATCCTCCATAGGAGCTGCTGTAAAACTGCCGTTTCACACATGCCATGTGGGCAGAAAAAGTGTCAGGTAATGGCAGCACCTCTTCTGTGGGGACCCAGTGGTGCCTCCAGGGGTCAGACACTACTGAACCCAAATGAAATATTTTAAAGAGAGTATTAAACTACAGTTCCTTTCCAGGCCCTGCATACACACCCATCCCCACAGCCTTTGGGATATACAGTAGGCAGAAGGCACAGGATGAATGGGAGTTTTCTTGCTACTCCACAGTTCCTTATGTCTAGGAAAGGTTTTCTGCCACTTCCCATCCCCTCAGGCAGTCTTTGTCTGGTTTGTATATACATACACAGAAGTCTTGACATGAGTAGTTTTCTGTGCTCTTACCAGCAGACAAATTATTGAATGTAAATCCTCCTCTTGGATGTGACCACCAGCTGATGTCTGTTCTGTGGCACTCATTGAGAAGAGGAGCCCTAGAATGAGCCATGTCTAAACAGTCAGTGGGGCAAGTCTTTGCCTTGGAGGATGTTTTGCTTTCCTCAGTTTTTAACAGCCTTATTTCTCTTACACCCTTTCCCAAAACAGCAGTGTCTCCTAACACTTCTTTTGGCAGCCAGCAGTGTGTTTTCCAGTGTAAGATGAGATGTGGTCCTTCGTGCCTGTGCCAAGCTTGATGCAAAAAGCGAACTTGGAAAGACTTTCTACATGGTTTGTAATAATAATTATACAAAAGAAGATTAAAGAAATCACATCAGAAGTTAAGCTTTGTATCTTTTCAGCCAGCTTTAGACACATAGGTCTGAAAAGTGCACAATGCAGAGATCAATCAGGCAGCACAGAATTTTGGGAACACGCTTCATGTGCAAATGTGAAAACACTTGAGAGTGTAGAAAATGTCATTTTGATTAATGAAGGCTACAACATGCTATTTGTATATAGATGAGAATGTAAAAGAATAGGAAACAATCACCTGTTAAAATATTAACGTGATTTTAAAACACACTTGAGCATGGTACAGATACAGCCCATTCTTTTGAGCTGATCCTGTAAAATACCCGGGGAGGGGAGGAAGAGGCACATGTTTGTGTAACATTACAAACCTTTCAAGATAAACTCTGTGACACAAAGTCAACAAAATGAACCATTTGGTACAGTTCCTGGATCTGTGCATCACAAAGGGCAGAACCCAGGCTGTGTCATAAGCACTGTGCATTACTCACATTCCTCAAAGTCTTCCACTGCTTTGAAATTACCTCACAAAATAAAAATCACAGTCAGAAATCTTGAGAATAATACACTTTACGCTTGACTGAGAAACACCGTGGTTAGGTGGTGAGGGCCAGGTGAGAAATCTGCCTCTCCAGTCACTTGGAATTGCTGGGCAGAGAGTTGAGAGTAAAAGTTGTTAACTGTTGCCCAGGAAACAGTAAATGCAGTTAAGAAAAAATAAAAGTGAGGAAAAAGAAAGTTGATTTAGATCAAGAAGATGGTAATCTGCTTTCTACCCGTGTCTCACATAAGACTCATCATTTGAAGATGCATCTTGTCATCTGAGAGCAAACAGGCCAAAAAAATATAACTGCCCAAATTTGTTCTTCCCCTACACACTCACCTTCAAGGTAAGTTCCACATTATTGCATGGTGAACCTTCCTACCCACTGAACCCTCAACTCCACTCAGAAACATTTCCTACACACACTCACAAAAGTACTGAGTACTGATCCTGTAATCCATCTAAATAACTCATCAGGTCACTAATATTTTACCCACCTGGTTTCTGGGCACTCCTATACTCAGAGTGGCTACATCTGCTCTGGTTTTTAGTAGCAGGCTGAGCCACTCTGCTGACATTCCAGGCTGCCCTGCAGCTGCCCAGCTTTCCAGACAGAGTTGTCTCCCAGCACAGGCAGCAGGAACTTGCAACAAAAGGCTATTTAGGAACTACTATATTTTGTGTATCTACATCCCTGGAATTATTCCTCCTTCCAGCCTGGAGTTTTGAGTGAGCTCCAGATAAAAATAGAGGGGAGAGTTGAGTGAGGCCGCAGAGAAGAGGTTATAAGTTGATGGACAGTGTGAACAAAGCCCACCTAGAAATCCATAAGAAAAAACAAATACACATCTGAGATTTATGGATTGTAAAGAATTGTGTTTCACTGCACCATAATTTCCATTTCTAGTGCTTAAGTAATGCATATTATTTATAATAGCCCTCTTAAGTACAGCAATACTACGTTCTTTCCTACTGAGGAGCCAAAGTTGAAAATTGTTATGAAAATTTGTATTTCCATGCACGTTAGATATCTATAGCTGAAGACATGACCTTAAGTATAGTAGTCTAAAGTCCACAAAATTCCCACACAAGATGTTTAAACTTTAAGAGTATTCCAGCCCTAAAGCTCTACTTCCATGAATACTGGACATTTGTATGAAAGTACCCACAGAAGCCCAGAAGCCTCTGCCTTGCTTCAGCCACTCAAAACACTGGACTGAGCTACTCTGTGTGGGTGTTTCCATTCTGACCTGGCTATATCCTGATAGCCATGAAATCAGACTTTACCACTGCTCCTCGGAGCCCAGCAAGACCATTACCCAAGAAGCCAGGATACTGCATCTCTTAATGAACTGACAAATTGCTGCTGAAATCGAGATCTGCTTCCCTAGGCCGTTGGGCAGAAGTTAGAATTTACCTTCTTAGAGTTCATCCCCCTATAAGCAAATGACAAAACCCCACAGAGAGTAGGAAATCAGCACTTGCATAAATGTTTCCTTAGTTCAAAGATTCTTAACTGAGGATAAAGATCCTGCACACCACATGTGACAAATAAGGGTGGCATTCAGAAATACTAAACAATTCAAAAGTATTTTAAAATGTCAGAAGTCCATCTATTCAAAAGCAGAGCTACCTGCACTCTCAGATGTGTTTCCAAAGCTTACTGTGTGCTTCATGTCCTAAAACAGTCAAGTCCCTTCCCCAAACACATCAGACAAGGGAAAAAAAATTCAGACTATATATACACAGTACTCCCAGGTGAGAAAAAAGCAACTCAACTTCCTCTTCATTTTTCCCATGTTCTCAAGAAATTGTGTTTTCTTGATTTTTATCTCCATCAGAGCCCATGGTCTTAAGGACTATCTGGAGGAGCTGATTTCTCTGGTATTCAAGGTTTTTCTGTCAGGCAAAATTTCACTGGACAAGACAACCATAAATTTCCACCAACACAGAAACAAGAAAGTACAAGGTTTTTAGAGAAGGGCTTTCCCTTAAACAGTGTAACGACTCCTTGTCCTGGGCCAGCAGTAAATGGGGTAGGGACATCTCAGAGGATGCAACAGAGTCAGTTGATAAACAATGGAAATCATTATTACAGTTCTGAAAACAATCCAAAACTCATTCTACTTACTTATTTTGGGTTCTGCATAACCTAAGGAGCAAATTCCAGTGGTTAAATTCAAACACAGAGACCTCTGTCTGAGAATGGTCTCTGAAGTGGCAGTTCCTGTTTGGGAAGCCCAGAGAGCCTGTGCCTCCTGCTGGATCCTCCAGTTCAGGTCATACAGGCATTTGCTTAAAACTTGCTTTGAAACTACATCAGACCCTTTAAGTCATTACAGTGCCACAAAGCCCATCAGAACCTGACCGGTGGCTAATTCACATCCCAAACTCTGTGGTCTCTGCTTTGAACTCTAATAATAACTATAATCATGTCTTGCACTAGCTTTAATTTCAACTGGTATTACTACATCACGCTGCCTTCAGTACATTGCAGCAATCACATGCAGCTGTAGGAATGTGGATGTCAAGAGAGAAATTAAACACAGATTTTTCAGTTAGAAGGGATGGATATAGAGTCTGGGACAATGGCTGATACAACACCACCTAAACCCAAGGCAGTATGAGAGACTGCTGACACTGCACATCCTGTGGTTGTTTTGCTAAAGGACGAGACAGTGACACTGACAGGTTTGGGGTGCAAGTGGATCCTCATTAGCTCACTTAAGTCTCTTTGATGCATCAATAGCATCTCACCTTGATTTAGACTAAATCATGACTGATCCATCCTCCCTGACTTCATTTGGTCCCTATGTGTTCATTCTGTTACCTCAGCCACTACACACAAGAAGGAAACTCAGATGTTATCAATACTTTTGATAATATTGGTCCTTGTCCATTGAGCCAGTGAGAGAATAGGTCTTTGTGGCCTCCCACGGGAAAGTTTTGACTCCAGAGTTAGCAAGAAGCGACTGCAATGATCCTTCTCTCCTTTTTCTTTTAATGTGAACATAACATTCCAAAATAATTAGTTGTGGAAAGCAATAAGGTGCATCTTTTGGATCACAGGTAATTTGGGTATGCAGAATCACAGCACCTGAGCTGTTCATTCAAATCCTGTCATGACCTCATGTGGGTAGGTCTGTCACCCAGATTTCCCCACAATGTATTTCTGGAAATGTAAGTAATAGTAATGTATTTCTCCTACACAGGGCCCAGAATTTTTTTTAGTGAAACAGACTTTTGTTTCAAAACTGCTTTCCTAAGTGGCTTCATGGGTAACTTCCATGAGATTCCAATATATAACTGCCAGACAAATGAAGAGGTAGCTCCAAAAAAAAGCTTTTTTTTTTTTTAATGACATGGTTTACTTTGCATTCTGCCTTGCTTCTGGAAGAAAAAACCTGCATTTCCCAAAACTTATGGAAGCTGTATCAAAGACAGATTTCTTCAAATACTTCCTATAAAAATACACTTCTGCTGTAATTCAGCACATTCCAGACATTCATCTTTGATTTAGAGGGGTTTTTATATATATATGTAATTTTCTGGAACCATCAGAACACCTAAGTCTTTTATGATTTCATAATGTTACTTTGTATGTTAAAAAGTCTGGTGATAATTACTACTAAAAAGATTACAAATCTCTGTTTAGATAAAAGAAAAACATGTCCTAGCAACATACCTTGGAAAGCTAAAAAAAATTTACATTAACACATTTGTTCATCCCATTAAAAAATAAACCAAACAAAAATCCCTACAACTTGGTTTTCCAACACTGGAATAGTCAAAGTTAACACTTAAACCTGACTAATATCAGAGCAGATTCTTTTTTTGCTCAGACTGACTACCAACATCTTAAACTGCAGGAAACTCCATCTGAGATGGATGTTTCCATCAGGAAACATCCACTCCATCAGGATGTGTCACATTTTTCTGTTCCCTTATTTGAAGGGCAGAAGAGAAAGAAGAGAGCCTCATAGGTTTTCAGTTATTACCTCTGGAAATTTCTGGGAATACTCTAGAAACTGTAAAGTCTTCTCAAAAGCATTTTGTTTCAGTAAAAATAAACTGCTAAGCATTCCAGGTATCAAATATAGCCCATGTGAATTCAGAACATAGAAAAAAGGCTGTATTAGTTGCTTAGCTGCAATAATCTAGAAAGCAAGATATAAGAGACACTCTACTAATTTTATGATAGTTTCTGGGGTTTAATTTTCAGCTGCTGCAGTGCTTGTTTCCTCAGCAAACCCAGTAAGGAGCTTTAATTTATTCAGCTTCCCTCCCTCCCCAGCTCGAGTGTTACAACGACACAGATCTTCAGCAATTCTCCCCAGGAGATCTTGTTTCTTCAACTTGAAGACATCCAATTCACATCAGAAGCAAAGTCAGTACTGTTTATTATCCATGAGACGATTAGAATATGATTCTTCTGCTAAAGGCTGTGACTGCAGGCAACCATCTGGGGTCTGAACACACAAAAGGCTCTTGGGAAGGGTGTGCACAAAAGCGCCACAGGGATGGGGAGGTGTGTGCCTGACAAAGACACCCGTTTGTCTCTGCCTCACTGAGGGGGTTTCTGAGGGTGCCATAAGCATCTAATCAGAGCATTGGGGAGGCAGCCCTGCCACGGCAGATGTCAGCTCCAGCAAGGACAGATGGTGAACAAAGGTGAAAAGCACACAATGCGCGAGGCCAGGAGAGCGCTTCCGCTCCTCCCTTCAAACCTGGTACAATTCCTGCCACATCCCGGGCACTGAAGGGAAACGTGCGGCCCTACAGGGCAGCAACCCACTGTTAATGTTGTCTCTGAAGTATTGCCAGCCCTACCTGGGACGATGCACAAGGCTTGCCAGAGAGGTATCACCCCTGTGAAGGAAAATAACACAGGCTGCAGCCAGATACTGCTCTGGGTTATTGTTTGTGAGGGGACACACAGTTCTGACTGTGTCAGACAGCGTGGAGACACTGGCTGACTTCTGCAAGAGAAACCCAAGGTCTGAGCACACAAAGAAAACAATCGTATCATTTGACACACTCAACCATAATTCACTTAACTTCCAATATTTTATGATTGATTTAAAAATAGGATTCATAAAGGAACCAGCTACCCTCCAACAGAGCGTTTTCTTGTGGTGGTTTATGTGCACTTTACACAGTTTCAGATAATATCCCACTGCTAACTAAATTCTGAAAGAACAGGGGTACTTATAGCCCATCTTGTGCTTCTCTAAAATTTTTTTAAAAGGGGAAAAAAAATAGAGGATAAAATGTTTTGCATCTCATTTAAACAGCAAGGATATAGTGACTCAACAGGCAATAAAGCCCAAATATTTAAATAAAGAGCAGGAATGTCTGCAGGAAAATCAGAGATCATAGTTCAATACAAGCATATCAGTCTTCTGATCAGGCACAGTCCTTGCCAAACTTGTAAAATACTTAAACTACTGCAGCTGCTGCTGTCTTAGGAGAGAAAAGTCTCCTTTTTCCTTTTGTAATATTTCCTCTCTTGAAAAATAGAATGAAATTTAAAAAGGCAGAGTACTTGCATATTCAGGTACACAAAACAATCTCCTAATTAAAAAAAAAAAATGCTGTGGTCTATTGTTCTTCCTATTTTGAGAGAGAGGGAGAGAAAGAAGAATAATTCAAAAGCCTTGAAAGTCTTTTCTTGTTTTGTGAAACATTGCCCAGGCACGGACATGTTCAGCATCTTTGGAAAGGTTATCAGTTGCTCACTTTAGACTCTGAAAATGGATCCATGAACAAACAGTGGCCCTTTGTGGATTAGCCCATCTGCCTGCCAGCTGGGGGAAAAGGTGCTATTGTAGTAACAGCTGCTCCCACAAGTTGTGCTGGGTTTGGCTGGGATAGAGTTAATTTTCTCCAGAGTAGTTTGTTCAGGGCTGTAGTTTGGATTTGTGCAGGGGTGTTTTTGTTACTGCTGAGCAGAGACTACACTGTCAGGGCTTTTCTGCTCCTCATCTCAGCAGTGAATGGGGTGGGGGTGCAGAGGGACTGGGGGAGGGACACACAGGCAGGACAGCTGATCCCAGAAAAGCTGGGGGAAAGAGGGAAGGAGGGAACATTCCCAGTGATGGTGGTGGTGTTGTCCCAAGTCACCCTTACACTGCTGGAGCCCTGCTGTGCTGGGGACGGCTGGGCACTTCTACCTGGGGGAAGTGATGAATGCAGTCCTTATTTTGCTTTGCTTTACCTGTTGAACTGTCTTGATTTCTAACTCCTGAATTTTGCCACTTTTACTCTTCCCATTTTCTCCCCCCATCTGCCAAAGGAATGAGTGAGGGGCTATGTGGGGCTCAGTCACCAGCTGGGGCTGAGTTATGACACCAGTACAGCAGGACATGGAAGAACAAGGATGAAGAAAACATTGAGGAAAGCTTTTATTCAGGAAGTATGTGAATTTTGAATGAGATCAAAATGAGTCAACTTAGAAGGGTGCCACTACCATATCAGCACAGAGAAAACACAATGGGATAAAGTTAATTCTCTTTAAAAAAAAGAAATCAAACAGGACTATGTTAATTTGTTTAGAGAAAGAAGAAAAAAACTATTCAGGACTAATATAGAATTCCTTCTGTTATTTGCAATTTTGGTGTAAAGGCTCCTAAGCCTTGAGATCTGGGATTTCTTTTGTATTTCTATCACAGCAGAGCTCCAAGCCTTAAAAAATGAAAATTAATTGTGTGTGCAGCTAAAGATATCTTTGTTTTTTCACCTTTGGTGATATACCTTGTCATCAATCAAACAGTCCTGTTCATGTTGATGTAGCAGAGTCAGGAAAAATTTCCCCTATAACAACCTGGTTTTCTTAGGAGTTAATGCTACTGTATATTTTGTTTCTAAGTTGAGCCTGCTTTTCAAATTTTAGCCTGCATTTAGCTTGAGACCAACTCCATATGCTACAAACACCATCCTACAAGCCACTGAACAGCTTGAGTTTCCTTGAATTCACTGGGAAAAAAGGACATTTAATGGAAACTATGGAGAGCAGGACTGGAAAAATTAAGATTTTTCTGTGCTGGAAGTTAAACAAGGACTTAATAAACTCTAATCTTTGTTCTCCCTCCAGTTACTTGGGCCAACACATAACCTACAACACAGCATTTCTACCTACAAGTTATTCACTTGTAATTACTTTCTTCCTAAATGCCATGATCCAAAGATTTTAACAGGAGAACAGGCTGTTGGAAGGAGTGCTGTCACATACCTTACTTAGTGACACCAGGAAGTGCAGTCAGTACATGAAACAAGACATTCCAAGAGCTTCTTTCTGAAAGATTGACCAGTTTGTATCTAAATTAATAATTGCATGGTACTATAGATTTCACAATGCTGAACTCCAAGTACTTCAACTGTTTTCACTTTTTTAGAGAAAACTTTTTCTTTCTTTTAATCAGACTTATCAAAAGACATCTTTAAGGGAAATAAAGTAATTGTTTAGCTCTAATAATGAACTATATTCTCAGGGCAGACTCCAAAATATATTAGAAAATGTCTTATGGATTCTACATACACGGTATGTAATGGAATATTTAATATCTGCAGTTACAGATTGTTCTGTCCAGAAAAATAAGTATGTTTGAACAGTAAATTCTTTCCAATCCTGTCATGTGATAGAAGAGCTATTTGACAAGCAAGAAAGAGGACATGTAGCAGCAATCTTTTGTTGTTCAGTGCCCAAGTTCAGAGTTTAACTGGCAATCACACCATGTTGCAGCAGTCAAATGTGCCTGCAGTGCCAGAACAATAAACCCCATCTTGTGTACATGCAAAACACTAAACCTCATCAGAGCTGCCTTCCAAAAAGGCAAACCCACTCACTCTGCAAGACCTTGGGGAAAACTGATTCTACTTAGAGCCTTCCTTTCTGTTTTTATAAGCCTACAAAGTACCAGTTAGAAAACCCCTCAGTACCAATAATGCTAAACTCCCAAAATTTGTTTGCTGGGTTTTTATCTATGCAGAGTGGGATACAGTTCAGTGCCACAGAAGATGCTGATTTATGTGGTTCTGCCCTGTCCTGCCATCATCTAAGATGCCTTCAAGTCATGGCTTAACCCTTGCCAGCAACTCAGCCCCACACAGTCCCTTGCTTACTTCGCCTGTTGGATTGGGGGAGAGAATTGGAAGAGTAGAACTGAATTTGTGGGCTGAGATAAAGACAGTTTAAAACATAAAGCAAAACCCACACATTCAAGCAAAGCAGAACAAGGAATTCATTCATCATTCCCATAGGCAGGCAGGTGTTCAGCCACCCCAGGGACAGCAGGGCTCCATCATGTGTGACAGTCACTTGGGAAGATAAATGTCTTCACTCCAAAAGCTCCCTCCTTCTTCTTCCTCCAGCTTCACAAGCTGAGTGTGATGACACAGAAATTCCCTTGGGACAGCTGGGGTTGCTGTCCTGGCTGTGTCTCCTCCCAGTCCTTGTGTACCCTCAAGTCTCCTCACTGGTGGGGTAAGAAGCAGAAAGGGCTTAGAAGAGAATTAACTTTATCCCAACCCAAACCAGCTGATCCTCTCAGCTAACATGGCCGTGTTCTTCTCTTACATTAGCTGCCCACCACTTGCAAAACAAAACTGCAGACCCACCAAAGCTGACATACACATCAACAAAAATACCTAAAAAAAAAAAAACAAACAAAGTATGTAGATACATACAAAAATGGTATTTTCCTGATTTAAAACAGCTTTCCATGACATTTTTGTCAGGAAGACATTTTATTACCCCTTCTGAACAATCAGTTGCCCTCCTTATCAACCAAAGCTGCAGTCTATTTCAGGTGTACCAAAAAAGGAAGACTGATCATTTTATGAGGAAAGACATGACATCTAAAGTGTTAAGTTTAAACAAATATGGAGAAACTATCCTCTTTGCTCAGAAAAGGAAAAAAAGCCATCTTGTAACCTCTCTTTGTTTTCACACAGTAGGCAGAACAGCGTCAGTACAAACCAAGATAAAATTCCCTATTTCGTGTATTACTGGAGATCATGTACTTAAGTGCTTTGGCCACAGATTTTTTACATGAGGAAACGTTAAAGGCAACTATTATAATCATGGGTTAGGAGACCAAAGTTTTGCATTAAGCCCTCTGGAAGGAAGCTCAGATTAATTTTTTTTTCTCTCACATTCTGCAGTCCAATATCAGTCATATTAGTCCAATCCCAAAACATGTGATAAGAGAATTTCTGTTACTTCTAAATTTCAGATGACGCTCAGAGTTCTACTACACAGGTACTTTACTACAATCAGTGTTTGTTTCCATGGGGCTTGAAACGATCACGTTCAGCAGCAGAGCACGGGGCAGCAGAGACAGTCTGAGGGGTGGTGTGAGCAGCACATCCTCTCCGGCTTTGGCAGTGGCTGGGCATGAGCTCTCCGCAGCAAGCAGGTGCCTACAGCAGGAGCCTGCACAACCAGGCTGGGGAGTGAAGCAGGCAGGAAAACCAGCCCTACATCCCCTACCCCTCACTGGGTGCTGGGCACTCCAGAGAGCCCCTGAGGCAGCTCAGAGGAGCACAAAACTGCATTCACCACCCACCTGAGCTGTTCTGGACGGGGGAGGAGAAGGATCCTCCATGTCTATCCTTTCCCTTGCTCTGCAGGGAGAAAGCAAAGCAAAACTTGGGGACACAGGAATAGATGGCTGAGGCTATGGAGGAAAATTCCACTGTTGCCTGTTAGTTTTAGGGCTTGAGCATTCCCTGATAAACCTGATACAATGGAGTAGAGGGGGAGCTGTCAAGCGTTCCCTCCAGAAATCATTTTGGGGCACAGGCCACTCCTCCCCAGAATGTGTTACTGTGGGATGCTGAAGTGAACCACAGCCACAGAGTTCGAGTCACGTCTGGGGGATAATTCCCAGGAATGTCTGCCAGTGGGGCAGGGAGGAGGACAGGCTGCTCAGGAGGCTCTGTAATTGCACACTCACTGAATTGTAACTCAGCAACTCTATCATTAAACTAATAATGTTACTGCCATGCGGAAAGCTCAAGTCAGAGATGGAGTTAAAATGTATATTGTCAAAATGTTGGCAAATAAATGAATTCTAGCTCAAAAGAAACTTCCCTTAATCACATCATAACATTACCACATGCATAATTAGAGGCTTTTTTAATTAAAAGAGTTATTTAATGGACAAGATAGTAGGCTTTCAGAAGTTATAAATATGCAGCGAGTTATTTATTATATAGCTGATCTCCCATCCATATAAATTGCTGATGCAGTTGCCACACACATCAAAAAGTTTTTAACTCAAGTTCTTTAGATCAACATGAAAAACTCAACCTTGACAAGATCCTTTACAATTTTCTTAGGTTTAAAAAAAAAAATTCCCCCCAAGACAGAGATTTTTAAATTTTTTTAATACATCACACTGTCAAAAATGTTTTCAAAATCTAAGAGATGAAAGGAGGAGGATGCTACTGAAAACCCAAAACCAACAAAATATAGAGGCACTCACCACAGCACATCTATTTAAAGGGAATGCTGTCAGCTGGAGTGTGCTGTTCAGCTGGGGAGCCTTTTGCCCCACAAACTCCAGAGTGTGTGCCTGCCTTGGGGGTTTGCAGAGGCCATGGCATTCTCTTGGCTTTTAAGGGGCAGGTGTTTGTTTTATTATTTAAATAATTGCTTGTTTGCCATTGAAACGTTTAAAACCTTGCTTTTGAGACATAGTTCCCCGTGAATGTGTTTCTCTGTCTAGGCTTTGAGATAGTTACACTTGACTTTGAATAAGGAACTCTTGAGAAGATTCTCAAGTTTTTTTCCTGATAAAGTGGATCCAGATAATTGAAAAAATTAAACACAGTTCAATCAACATTTCACAGTGTTAGTTTAACTGCATACATTTACAGATTTTCACTATAGAAAATGTTTCCTCCCTAAACAAAAAATGATAATTCTCCTCAAAACAACACAAAAAAACCAACCAACCAACAAAACCCCTAAATTACACCCTGAAAAATTCCAGGTAAGGAAAAGCCCAATAAAAGTTACACTTTTACCAACAAAATTACCCTTAGTTTCAAAGATATAATAATTCAGAGGGAGGGGGTTTACATTTTGCATTCCAAGGGAGGCTCCTCCTTCCTTAGCAGACACTTGTCTTTCAAGCCAAGACATCATCATTTAACCAAACAGGACACCAACTTCCTCTTTACTATAACATGGCAAAATGCAGGCTTTTGAAAATTATTTCATGGAGGAAGTTAGATTGATAACATTAAATCATGCTGCTGACAACAGACCTTGTAAATTGTAGTAATGTTGCTTAGAGAACTTGGAGATTGAAGAAAACCAAACCTCAGTATTTGGTACAGGTATCTGAAGATGACTATAACTCAAATGTATTTTTAAGGCCTCTAAAACCATTTCTAATTAAACAGTGCACTTTTAAAACTGAGTAGAATTGCAGATAGCTCCTGTTAGTATCATCTTGCCATGTAGCTCAGCAAAGAAGCTTGCAAAATCTAAGCCGATATGGAAATCCATTGTTGTTCAGAATTTCATTTTATTGTTTCATTTCAGAGCACAGGAATTAATATCTGTTAATTGCATTAGCAACCAGATCTAAAATAATGATAGGATTAACTAATCTTCAAGACAATGCACCAAAGTCTTAATTAACATCAGGCTCTGGAGGAATTGCGGTGGGCAAACCCTGAGGAGCAGTGTGAAGGCTCAGCTGGGCTGTCCCCTGTCCCCTGCCCTGTGACACCTCAGCAGGGTCAGAGGTACAAACCTGCAGAAAGCCCAAGGAACACGTGCAGCCTCCCATTCCACAATTTGGGAATCTAAGGAAAAGGAATTGAGCCAAGCCTGAATGGTTCTCCTCCACGCTTGCTTTTAAGGACAGCCCCCTCCTTAAGGACAAAGTTCCAAAGGCAACAGACAAAGACATTTGCAGAAGTGTGTTCTCATTACTGCTGTGCTTCAAGCAAGCCAGGAAAGTCACTGCTGACCTTGAGCCAACAGGGAGGGGAAAGTCTTGAAAAGGAAAAATACTCCTTAGCACAACAACCTGGAGGAAGTGCTCCCTGTTTCCTTTGCAGTCAGTCCCTCCAGGTCTCTTCTGCAAAAGCAAAATTCTTTTAAAATTAAAAAAATCCATCCTGAAATTGTTTAAATGCACAATTATGTCCTTTCTAGAAAAAAGTAATTTTCAATGTATGAGTTAACTACACTTCTTTAAGCAATTCACCATGTAGACTTTTTTAGAGCAGAACAAAAAGGATCAATTTAGTGAAACTAATAAGTGCTCTAGTGAACCTACTCTGAAAGAGATTGGTTTTAGTAAGATGGAGGAAAGCCTTCTTAGGTTAGAATCTGTTATTTTAAGCTTTATTTTTTATTTATAGAAAATTATATTTATATACATTTTCATGCACCTATCACAGAACTATACATTTAGATTAAATATGCTGCTGATATCCTACTAAAGCTTTCCCTGTGAAATTTTCATATTCTGGTTAAAGTCTACAAAACTACTATGAACTGTCAGGATAGGTATTTTTAAAGTATTTCCTTAATTGCACCTCTTTTGTAAGTAGGCTCACTTTGAGATGAGTGGCAGATTGGCCATGTGTGTGATGAACATTTGATTGCACAAATTTTGCTCTTTGAACATAATGTAAGGAAAATTTTACTATGCAGAAAACAGAAGTCAATCACAATTCACTACACACAGAGACACAGATGGTCACTGAATAGACAAAATGTACATTAAAGCTCATCATGGAGATTAAAATCTTTCGTGGAGCTACCTTTGCACATGGGCAGGTTCTCAGATTGCTGTGATTCAGGCATTAACAGATCTGTTTACAAAACGAGCTCTTCAAAAGCTGTGGAAGCCTGACCAAGCCTGGCTGCCCAGGTGTGGCTGAGAGCCCAGAGCCCACAAGGTCCAAGTGTTCAAAACCAGGACAGTCAGAACTGTCCTTGCACTGGGCCCTCACCTTTGGAGGGCAGCGCAGGGGTGTCTATGTGGGTCTGGGCATGCTTCGCTAGAGATCAATTAGTTATGTGACAATTATTGTTACCTCAGAAATCACCTGCTGGGGGCAGCTAAAAGTACCTGTGTGTTGCTTTCAGCTATGTGGGAATCCTGAGCCTCAGGTGAGAATCTAAAGGTAGAAGCTCTGTACAGCAGCATGAATACACTGTGATTTCACCCTCAACATGGGAAGCACTCATTTCCCCACATAAATCAGGAAACAGACATGTATGCACCACCAGCTTTGCAGAAACTGAGCAATGCAAATCCATAACCCACAGAGCCTTTTGCTTTAGTAATCATTAATGCTTTTCTTTGAGATTTCTTAAACTTGAGTATCAAAAATAGAACTATTTTTTGAAAGGCTGAAAAGACTGAAATCACTACATGAAAGGTTTTAAGTGCTTACATAGTCTCCCAGAATATGGTAAAATCATACAGCTACTGCATTAAATGCCGTTGCACAACCAATGGAAACATGCCAAATGGCTGTAATCCATCCTTAACAATTTGGGAAGTTCTCCGAATTGCTGCCAGTTTTAGATTACTTACACGTGATAAGGCATTCGGCTTGCTTTTTCCTCCTTCCTGGTTAAAAAAAAAATACTGCATTTCTTATTTTCAATCTATCACTACAGCAGTCACAGAGCTGTCATCTTATATTTAATTAATAAGAAAAACAGAAATCTGTGAATTGAGAGGTTCACGTTATGATAATGGTTCATGAAGTACCTTGATGTTTCAATAAACAAAGCAAAAAGAAAACGAGCTACATGAGTATAGTGCTCTTCAGCCAACCATTTTTATTTTGTCCAAATGTAAATATACGAACCAGCCAATAAAGACACTTTGGTTTCAAGCATAGCTTGGTGGTAAATTAACAGGAATGGTAAATATTCACAGCTACACTCTCTCAGATTTTCTGGATGTGCTTCACCTCATTTGAACTACCAGAGCAATGTGGAACAAATGCCTTATTTGCAACAAAGTAAATGACACAACTCAGTCCTGCTCCTTATTACTTCACACAGATTATGATCTTTATCCCCTCTTATCACTTCACCATTAATTCTTAAAACTGCAAATTAGACTGCAACACCCACTGTACTATCAAGATAACAAATGGCAATGTCAGCTATTGGCTTCATGCTCCAGATCAGTGGAAGGAGTGGCCATCTGCACAGGTCTTTAAGAAATGCAGAGTATGCAAATATATTATTCTTTACCACAGCAAGTTCATCACAGAAAGATTTTCAACCCCAGTTTTGAAAAGTTCAGACCTGTATCTAATTGTATGTCAAGGACTATTTCAAAAGCAAGAAGTATTTCAATGATACTATAATATGTCACTTGAAAATTCAATTTGAGGATTGATCTGAACATTTTACTGAGGAAAAGGTTCTACAGATCAAAGAAATGTTATGGTGAAATCCCCAGGAGCCAATAGCCACGATTGCCCACAGACATCCCTTTCTCCAGGTAGTTCCCTGGCATGAGGCAGAGAGGGAAGCAGCAGGCTGATTCATCTCTGGGAGCAATTCCATCGTGTCCTGTTATCCAGCCCTGAGCACGAGCGTTCACCTGGCACCCGGCTCTGCTCAGCTCGGTACTGCACCACTCTCAGCAGCAAGGCTGCAGAACTTCTCTGCTTTTTGGAAACAAACTGAATTCAAGCTCTGTGTGATCAAAACATGAGAGTTTTACCTTCTCATTAAATCAAATTCTACTGTTGATAAAAATCAGAACTGCCCCATTATAATGAAAAAAGAAAACCAAAAAAAACAACAGGAAACCTCAGAGTTTCTGCCTGCCACCAATGCCTTCTCTCTCCATCACCAGATGCCTTCTGTATCTGGAGAAAAGCCAAAACTTACAGAAAGAGTTTTTTAAGGATTTCTGTCATCCCCCTTCACGTTAATTTTTTTAAATTATATTGCTGACAAAAATACAACAAAAAGGTTTTGCCTATTCACCATCACTCATGAGGGAGGGGGGAAGACAGCCTACCTTACAATTCAACAGACTTAGCAAAAATTTTGCCCTGGGAGTTTTCACATCCTTCTAAGACCTTTCAGAAAATCAGATTAATACAGTCTTGGAAGAAGTATTTGATCCCCTTACTCCTAAGTGTGTAGTTTTGGCTTGTCATCCCTACAGAGGAACTGGAGATTTGGGTGCCTTGTTTGTTACCACTCCACTTAGGGCAGCAGAGCACCCTCTAAAATTTCTATAACTTCATATTCACAGCCCCTAAACCAGCAGATACTCTATGACTATGATAACACTACTGCATAAACTACTAAAACATATCATCTATTATGGTCTCATTTCAGGGACAAAGCAGGAGGGACTAAAAATTCTCAAACAAGCATCTGTTTGATCAAACACAAATCTGTTTGATTTAACACAAATTTGGAGTTGTTTACTATAAAAATAGTGTTCATATTTATTTCTTTTGGGAGGCACACTCAATTTACTTAAAGACATCTGTGTTGCTATGCTTTTAAAACAAAGTTTGATTTATAAAATATGATTAAAATTTCTAGTGCTAAGAAACACCCTCACTTTAAACTTTTGCGTGGTTGCTTAAAAGATAGTCTGACACAAGGTCCACACTGTTATTTTTTCTTTTGAAACTACTCTAATGTGTAAAGCACCAGGGAGATGTTTTCAGAGAGGTGACAAGAAATGCAACTGTAAAAGAAAAAGAATGAACTTAAGGGAAAAAAAAAACCTCAAAATAGTTCTAAATTACTGGTTTTAAGGGTTTTGATTTGGCTTGGTTTTGTATCGAGTAAATTAAAATAGAAGCCAGTCTCATCAAGTCTACAACTTTATCTTGAGTCCATGTCAACTGTACCAATCACAGATCTCACGATTTAAACCAATTTGAGGGCACACACTGTTTTTTGAGGATAAACATTATCAAGCTTCACATGGCCAAGTCCCAGACACTGAGCACCAGCTTCTACAAACATGCACATGAATAGGACCAGCATCTCCAAAAAAAGAAAAAAACCATGTAATTCTAAAGTGGCCTCAGAATATCCCCAACTGTAATTACCTGGAAATAATACAGTTCTACCACAGTACTTGTAGTGCAGCATTGAAGATATTCAGAGTTATCAGGTTTGGCTTTTCCCCTACCCCACACTCCCCTCTTTCCGTCTTTGCATTTTTATGCTTGAGAAAGCTTCAATGCCTGAATCTGGAGAGCTGTGATACAGGTCAGAACAAGACCATGTCCAGGCTTTTTGACTAACAAGATCACAGAAGCAATCGTTAATTCTCACTTTCAGACTTTTACTGGAGGACAAGATTGAGACAACCAATATAAATTAAAAATAGAAAATAAGTTTCCTCTGCATTTCTCAGGATAGTCCTGTTCTACAGTTGTCATTTCTACTTTTAGACTGAGCTACCTCATATTCACACAGTGCCAGGTAAGGTTTCTTTCCTGCTCCACTTTTTGTTGGAAATCAGTTTCTGTACCAGTGTATTGCTGTAAATAAAGATCCCCTTGCACATGGAATACCATAGAACTGGAAAAAACCCACCATCCTCCCCAAACCCCCTAGACTCTCAGCCCCTTCTCCTGCATTCCTTTTCACTTATCCCAGTCCTATTCTCTGGATTTGGGAATGGCCATCTCTAACACTGTCTGTGCAGGAAGCATCCAGGATGTGTGAGGCTGCTCAGTTTTTGTACGTCCCATAGTGTGACACACATAATGAAAAAGTACAGTAGTGCAAGTTTTAGCTCATCTGTTCTAGACAGAATTGACCTTGGAGAAATATGCAGTCAGCTGTGCCCAACGCTGTGTTCCCCCTCTATTCCTCTAAAATAAACATTCCAATCCCTTCCTACAAAACCCATCTGACACATTGCAGCAGCCCAATATTGAGTGTCTTACTGCTGTTCTTTTCAACATTGGATTTTCATCTGCAAAAATAATCTAAGAATGGGAAAATTCATTTTCCCATGAACTCAGATCAACAAGACTCATTTCTGCCCTTCCCCTTCTTCTGAGCGAGGTAGTTCAATGCAAGCTCCTCCCTGGCAGCCAGACAATAAAGCTGCAAATAACTTATTCTGATCAAAGCCCCATCTGCTTGGCAGCAGCAATTCAACTGCACTTGTGGTTTTTGTATGGCTGCAGCTTCGGAATTGAATGATCCTTTCATTTAGATGGAAGTTTAAACAAAATATGGTAATTAGCATCAACCACTGCTTTCATGGCTACTGTCTACAAAGACGTCTCTAATAAAAGGACTTTGCTGCTTTTCCATCTAATTACACAACATTGTCGAACAATACAATTTAAATTTAAATAAGGCAGCTCTTTTTCTTTAAGTCAGTTAACAGACTTCCTGTCTTACACTACCTATTGATGGTAGGGGATACGACTAAAATGAAGAATTCCAACTTCAAACCATCTCACTGGATTTTGTTTCATCTTTCCCTAAGGAATATGGCTGAGGTTGGTAACATTTAGCTCTAATCTTACTTGTATAAAACTACCTATCTACCTTTCAAAAAGAAAGCAGGATTTAAGCTTTTTACCAGATTGGGGTTAAAAAAAAAGAAAAAAAACCCCAGGCATTATGTAGCATTGCAGTTTTATGACATAATAAAAGATGCCAGTACACAATGATGAATGTTTTTAATGAGACATCCACAGTGCTGTAGTCAATAAAAAAATTTATAGGCACAATCCTCAGCGATATAAACAAGAGGAAAATTAATTTATTATAACCACTACCAGTTTTTGTTTAGGTACTATAATTTCTCTTTACAATAAAAACTAACAGAGGAAAAATTAATCTTACCCTCCAAGAGAGAGTAATTTCGGCCAATGATGCTTTTGCAATCACATTGGGCTGGATGCATTGACCTTACAGGAAAGCCAAGGTGGGCCTGACCTTGGGTTGAGAGAGAAACCCCTGGGGTGTATCAGCAGATGCTGTAGAAAAAAAGCCAGTGGCTCAGCTAAAACACTTAGTTAACATTAGCCCACAAAACCTGACTGAATGGAAAGACTTAATCTGGCCCCACAGTTGCTGATGAGCTGATAGGCAGGAATAAAATACTGTTTTAAAACCTCTGGCTGGGGCAGGGATTTTGACACATGAATTCCCTTAGGCCATTCTGACAGCTCCAATCTAAAGGTTTATCCTAAAGGCTTTGCTTGCCACCTTCTATTTGCCAAGTGAAACAAAAAGGGCAGGTAGACGAAATGTATCTGAGGAGTCATGTATTTTAGTAATATGAGTTATAATTTGAGGGAACAGTTTTACTGTGTACTGATGTGTTGGGGAAGCTCCTTTTTAGAATCTGATTGGAAGAGAAAGCTCCAGGTGGGTAAACGGCATCCCCCATTAGTTCCTAAATGATGAGAGTAACACAAGGCACCAAGAGAGAAAAACTCCATTTCAATAACGTCTATTGTGCATTACCCAAACAGCTAAATCCCAAACAGATTGGGGCCTGGAATACAGATAGACTGCATCCCTCACATCATGTTAAAACAGAGCAAGTTAAAATAAAAACTCTGTGTTCAGCCCAACAGCTTTTAATTATCATTCCAAGGAAGTCCTCTCCCACCCAAACACCTCGGGCAGAACAGCTTGAAGCCAGTCATGTCCCACCTTGCAATCCAGCTGCTCTCATCAAGCCATTATTTCCTGCTCTTCTCAGCCTGAGCTTTCTCTCACCTGACACATCATAATAAGCAACTCATTTACCAATCCACCTTCCCCAGCAAAGAAACACAACCTGCAGTTTTCCACTGTGGGAAGTAATAAATTAATATATTGACAATTTTGGAGAAAAGTGGAAAAAAGAATAGAAACTGAACATAATACTTTCAAGAAACAGCTTGAGAGCCATTCAGCTGTGCCCTGTGCAAGCAAAGCTCATGCAAGCTGGAGACCTGCAGCAGACAAAAATACAAATTCTCACCATAAATTACTGCTTTCTTTATAATTCTTTTGCCCGTGTCTTCTGGATTACATATTAAGGTATGTTTAGCAACAGTCAATATACGACTTATGCATTATTAGTAAGCTCTCCTATTATGTGATACTGATGGTTATCTCCACGTTAAGGGACAATATTTCACACAAGTTACAATACAACTGACACCCATAAGGCTCTGAAACAGCAGAGACCTTTCAATAGCCCTTTAACCATCTGCAAGGATTCTGTGATTTCCTTGTATCTATTTCCCTCACCTAACAGGATGTCTTTCCTGGCACTTTGGGTTTGACAGGGAGAAACTGGAAATTCATGGAATTCAAATACATTTTTGAATTTAAAAAAAAAAATCACAAAAAAGCAATCTTCTAAGGTATATCTTTTAGCAGAAACGCTGCCAAATGTTGTGCTTTAACTGCTGCAAGCAGAATAGAGCATTAACATGAAAGTTATGTATCATGTGTACATTACCAAAAATTACATTCTGCCAAGAGGAAAAAGTACTTGTCTGTTGCACAGGTAGTGCCATGACAAACCCAGGGGGATTTCATTACGCTACAGCAATTTTCTTTGGAACTTAACTTGATGTCACAGCAGACCTCATATTAGGGGTAGAAATGAGCCAAATCACACTCTCATTTAACAGAACAAAAAGGGCCCCAGTTCATTCTTTTTACAGCTCCTGACCCTGCCCACAGCAAGCTCCTGCTGGAGGGTGCAGCTGCAGGCTCTGGCTGCTGGCTATCTCCTGCTGCCCTGTGGCTGCAAGGATCAGTTTGCAGACTCTGAGCACAGGCTTTCACCAGCTCAGCTCTGACTGCAGGCTCCAACCCCATCAGACTCAGACTGACCTCACAGCTGATCTTCTACAGCAGCAGCTCTCCTCCTTGTCTCATTCTTTGTATCTCTCTGGATCTTTCTTTCTTCTTCAGGGCTCCTCTGCCTCCTCAGCTGTGACCCATCAAGTGGTCCCCCTGTCCAGCCAACACACCCCTATTATCACACTTTATCAGTCTCAGCTGTGACCCATCAAGTGCAAGGCTGTTCCTCTTTGGTAATTAGTACAACTGTGATTTTTCAGGGGTAAGGTTGCCTGTAATCCCTTCTTTCACACCTACAACTTGAACCTTTCAGCAAAGAGTGTTTGCTAAACTGAAAATATTACTGCTAAGAAAAACTGAAATACCTCCAGAAAGGAAAGCTGTCCACACTGCCATGGCTACAGCCACACAGGAGCTCTGGCACATGTAATAGCTTCCAGGGAGCACAGGGAGATGGACACATCCCTGAGGAGAGGTTCCTGGGCTGGGGCTGCTGTCACATCCAGCTGCAGCACAACTGTCTGAGCCTGTGCCCCTGCAGTGGGCATTGCCTGCACATTCCATCTCCTGCTTTGGGCCACAGGGGCTGTTACTCTGACTGGACCAGAGTAACAGCCCCTGAAATGAAGTTTGGGAAATTACTTTTTCCTAGAAAGCTCTCACGTTATCAGAAATACATATTAAATGTAATCAAATTTGCTGATCGATTTGCTGTGTAGCTTCTTTAGTTTTTCTTTGTATCAGAACCAGATGGCAAACACAGAAAATATTCAGCTTCTCAGCACTTCATCAGCTGCTTCAGCAAGGCCTGACAAAAACTGCACAGGCATCTTGGTACAGAATGGCAGTGATGTAGCATGGAAGGGAGTAGTCAGTCTTTCTCATATTGAAAGCACTACAATTAAACATCTTCAGTTCCAACAATGACGATGAATGATCCATAACTCTAATGGTAACATTTTAAATACTAAAAATGTTAAGGCATCAAACGTGAAATGAAAAGCACCACAACAAAAGAAATATTTTCTTTCCATGAAAAAACAAAATTCCTTTTCTCTACTGTATAATGACAC
Source organism: Thryothorus ludovicianus (assembly GCA_013397245.1). NCBI lineage: Eukaryota > Metazoa > Chordata > Aves > Passeriformes > Certhiidae > Thryothorus > Thryothorus ludovicianus. The sequence goes on from VZTB01001207.1 coordinate 122,684, forward strand.
TAAAAAAATAAATAGGTAAATATGTGGGTGTGGAATGCAGAAGTTTTTTTATGGAAAGTGACCCACAAAACCCACAATGCATATGAAAATCGCATTAGTTGACCTTGGACTAAACAACGAGTCCTGAAGACCTACAGGTATTTATCCTCTTGAAAAAGACTTCTGGAACCAAGGAAGCACTCCAGATGCTTACAACATCTCAGTTATCAGGCCTGTATCTTCACATCAACAGCAAAAGAGGGTTTGAACCTCAAGAAAGTTGATTCTCAGGGAATCATATTCTCTCTGACAAGCCGCCAAGACAAATCCATGCCCACCACAGGCACCTGTATGTGTTCAAGTTTCATTCAAACAGAGGAGGCTTTACTTTACAGCTACCTTTGAAATGTGTTCCCCCCACCTCAGATTAAGGTAACACCCAATCTAATTCCAACTCCTGCTGGCGGACCAGCTACTACCAGCCAGGAACACACCCCCTCCCACAACAGCCTGGGAGGTGTCCCGACAGAAATTACAGGAAACTCTTGTGAAGGGCAGGGACGAATACACAGCCTGCAGTAAAGCTGCACAGAAGATATTTGTTTAGAGCACCATGTTTCCATGAAATGTAGTTGCAATTATCCAAAGCCATTATTATGATTATTTTTTCCCTGTAAATGCTGTTACTTGGCAGGACAGTGTATTTCATTTCACTACCTCTTGGTAGTTTCTTGCTTTTAAAATCAAGCGCAGAAACCCTTCCATGGAATCCAAATTTAAGTTTATAAAATGGAGAATATGTTTTTTACAATGAAAAGCAGAAACAGGCCTGCCTTTCCCTCCCCTTCCTGCTCAGCACCATTCATTTCTCATTTCTTTCTACTGATCAAGCTGTCCCTCAAAGGACTTGTCACAACTCACCACTACTTGTTAAAACACATAAGTCTGCATCCAGTGGCCGTGATTTGACATGGATGAGAATTGCATACTTTTTATATTTGTATTGATGATTCCCTTCCTGCCTCCCATCTATCTCTCTTGTTATATTTCATCTTAGGAAGAGCTAGACCAGAAGACTTACAGAAGTCTCTTCCAAAAAAAACATAAAATTACTTCATGGTTCCATTAACCCTTGTACTGCAAGAACCTTGCAGGTTCTCCAGGGCAAAAGCACTTTGTATAGAGACTAAACCAAAACACAATTTTTTTTTTCACACCAGAGAAGCAATAATTCTGGGTATGGCCATGAATATTTAGAATTATTTGTGGAATGTCATGAGTTTTCTCAAAATATATACTCAAATATATGAAAAGGCAGCTGTCCCTTTCTGTGCAGAAAAGCATTCTGAGACTCAGTATGCCCTCGTTTGCATTAACATATGCACAGTTATAGTCCACCAGGTCTCCTGTGCTTGTTCTAACAATTGCAATAAGATTGGCAGGCCAAAAGGGATTAGCACAGGTAGCAAGAACAGGAGGCATTTCAAACTGATCAAGAGTAATAAATGTTTCTTGTAAAATGTCATTAAAGTATCCTACAGGAAGATCTCCTATCTGCCCTAAAACACAAGCATCATGTTCAAAGCCATTCTCAAGTCTGGCCAATGCCAGTGTCACATCATCATCAAAAACACTTGTGTGGAAGTGTGTTACTGTGTGGTCTTCTCACCTTCAAAAGATCTGCTTATCAGTATAGAGATATTTAAAGGATTATTACAGGTGTTCCACAGCTGAAGTCACTTGCCTCTGGCCTGATGCTATTCAGCACAGCCATACAACAACTCTTCAGAAAAGCACTGCCTGTGTGTCTTGTTATTTGAATATTGAAAGGCAGATAAGTATTCCACTTAAAAGAGACAGGGCTTAATCTGTAAACACTTCAAAGTGATCTCTAATGGCTTGGCTTTATCTCATCTTTTTTCATTTTAACAGCAGCTTTGATGTTCCCTCGATCTTCATCCTCATCCTCAGCACAAGAGCACATCCTCACACAGGAGTTTTGGAGACTGTACATGTACCCCTGACACATCAAATGGAAGTCCTGAGTAGGTTACACCAGGCAGCTCGGTGCGCTTGAGAAGTGATCGAGGTGGCTGTGTGCCACACTCACTGCTGACAGGTGTGTGTGAGGACACATCTTCCTCCGGGACCTTGTCTTCCTGGGATTTGGCCACACCCAAATGAGTGATGGTGACAGTGACAACCTGCAGGTGAGGGAAAACATTTGCTGATACTATTGACAAATGTTTCAACTTCACCACCATGATTGTGTCAACTTGTCACCGGCAGGTATTTGTGTTTGTTATGCATGTTATTCTACTCAGAGATTTTAAATCAATAATATATGCAAATTATGGACACTTCTGGAGTACTAATTTTTTTTAATTTCTTTTTTAATGCAAAGCAAGCTGATTTCCACAGTATCAAGCAGATATAAAAATAAGATTACTTTTACTCTAAAGGTATTTTTTATAACCTGATGCTACTTTCTATGTGGAATGGAAAATCAGTGACTGTTACTCTCCAGAGAAGGTACTTGCAGTGTGAAGTCATTTAATAAATGTTACTTCAAGGCCCACACTGTCCATAATGTAAGACTGAATAGTAATAAGTAGTACTACTTGTTAACTACTGACCATTGAGACTTTATACAACAAAATGATATTCTAAAACATTACCATGATATTTCATCGTAAGGAAATAGATTTCATAGCTGTAAGCAAGTATGAGTTATCAGAGATGAAGGATTTGGTGGCTTCTCCATGCAAACGTATGAGCCTAAAGGGCAGAGCAAAATCCTGGCGGAACAGCAGAGCTGGGCGTTGCCTGCAATTGATCCACCAGTGAATCATCCCAATTCTCTCTTGTCTGTGCTTCCTGGGTGCTGGCAATGACCATTTCTCAAATGCTTAGAAAGCCTACTACTCTGTGCAGAGGCATTAACGAGTTTCTGTTTCTGCCACTTGGTCACAGCAGCTCTTTCAATCATCAGGAAGGAAAACCTTTCCTGAGTTTGCCTGTATGCTCTGCCACCAGCTACAGCCCAGGTAAGAGCGTGAGAGTAGCTGTGCAAGAGTACATACCAAGGAAAGGGCATCGGAGCAACGGGCATCCCAAAGAAGCAGTGTCTTAAAAGCACCTCTTGCAAAGAAGAAAAAATCCCTACACAATATTTAAATCGTATTTTTCTATCTAAACAGTGATTGAAAGAAATTCCTCTGCTTCATGCAACCAGAATGCAAAACAAAACCACAAATTCCTGAAAGAGATAAAGACCATGGATCATCTGCCCCATCTGCTACAGAAAAAAGAGTAATCCATTGTTTCTCAGTACAAAACTTATATTTTAATGTTTATTAAGGCTCTGTGAAGCTGTACAACTCTTTCCTTCACACTCCAAACCCCCAAACATGCAGTCTAACTGTGGCATAAGCAGCACTATGGTACAACACCTGTATACCCATGGCTCTGCTCTTTGCAGATGTCAGGAAAATCCACAAATGCCGAGTTTTATGTCTAAAAAGGAGACAGAGGAGTCCTTCACCTTTATTCCAATAAAGGAGAGTCTTTTGAAAAGCCACGCAGGCTTTTCTCTCTCCAGGTTTTGGAGGTGCAGCCTCCTTTTATCCCAAACTCCCGGCTGCACCTGTCCCTCTTCCTTTCCCATGGGCTGAGGTACAGGAAGGTGCAGCCTTCCTGAACCAGCTGCCACACAGTGCCCGTGGACCCGGCATCCCAGCCCAAAGTCCAGCAGCTCAGCCTTGAGCTGAGCCTTGGCTGCTTCAGGAGCCAAACGGCTGGGCCTGGTAAGGAACCTGCTGCCCATTTCAAAGGTGGTAACACCCAAAACCTTCACCCGTGGAATTGTTTGTGAAGACATTAGCACACATCTTTCCTCCCAAAGACATGCTGGGAAACATTCATGTAGAAGCTTCCCTTGCTATTTCTCTAGATAAAAAATTATCAGAGGAAAGCTGTGTAACAGGAGTTTTGCATTTTCGCTTGTGTAATTTATTTCTGCAGTTTAAAAATAACCTGTGATTCAGAGTAGGTCAGAGTGTAAGTCAATAGAGGAAAATATTTTGCATCATTTCCTTTCCTCTGACAAATTCTGTCTTTGAATTTGTACAGGCTCCATGAATCCACAGTTTTTTCAAGACATATATGTACGTATATAAGGCCCCATAACCTTAACTGAAATGTACGTCAATTCTGACAGGTTTGAGTTGTTAATTTTCTTTTCTACTCTCATTGCACTAAATTACTCTTCCAAAATTTCATGTAAGAGCATCAAACTAAAGAAGATCCTGTACATATGAAACAAATTTTGGAACAGAAGCCCAAACCATCAGAAAACAAACAGCGAATTTTCACAGTAAGGAACTCGAATGACTTGCCAACCAGCAATGATTTGCTGAAATAACCTGTGAATTACAAACTGTCCTGGTTTAAACCAAAATAAACAAAGAGTTTTCCATAGTCTGCTTGAGGACAATGGGGAAATAGAAAGATAAAAAAGCCACAATTCATTCACTAATTCACAACTACTAATTTATTCACTGAGTTACAATGGCATTTCCTCTGAAAACCAAATAGTTGTAACTCCCATTATATATAAAAGAGCCATTATATTTCCAGCAGATGGCTGGAGCAGTCTGGATCATTTCCTTGTTTACTTCTTCCATTTGCTTGTTGACTTTAAATTTAGACCAATTCCTACCCAAGCACAAAAGTACAACTAGGAAAGGAATTTTCACTTGTGTGTTTGCAGTCTGTGCTAATAAGAGTGTGAATGATAAGAGTGTACAATAATCATGTCCAACTGAGACTGTATTTTTAAAATGTATTCATTTTGTGTCATAGTAATAAGAGATCCCACTCTGAACCGTGGCACAGACAGACTTTGGATGGCAAACCTCAGAGAACTTAATTTCTACATGTTTGACTACCTAAAAATATCTACAAACTTTGGTGAAAAAAACACAGTACATTTCCTTTTAATTATAACTTCAGACTCTGCCTGGAGATTTATAATTTATTAATTTTACATATCACTGAGTGTGGCTGTGGATATCTGAGTCACCTTGTGCAAATTCTGAAGGTGAAAAAGCCACAAAAGGAAGAAAAACAGTTCTGTCAGCATCAGGGTATAATCAATAACATCCCAGATTAGGCAATCAGTGCCACAGTATATCATTCCCAATTTTTTAAAGTAACATTTAAAATTGAATTCTTAAATAATTCAAAAAATCTATTTCATATATATATATATATATATAAAAGAGCCATTAAGGAAGTACTTTACAAGTTACCTACAACTTTCATCACCTTCAGCTGAACCCAGTTGAACTGAGCCTAAACTTTCAACATTTATATAGAAAATTATTAAGTCCTTAGCATAAAAAGAAAAATTTACAAGATTCCTTAAGAAATACATTTAAATTAACAAATTATGTAATGTAACTGCATACCCACAATTTTTAAGTTCACCATGTGTTTTTAAAAATAAATAAGAGCACACTGTTTGCACAATTGGTGACTGGAGTCCATTTGGTTTCCTCTTCCTTTTAATTTTCCATATATTAACATTACCTGAGTAATTCTACACAGATTAATGTTCAGTGGGACTCAAGTACATAGATATTTACAGAACTTGTCATTTCTATTAATATTAGTTAAAACTGAGCTTGAAGCAACATGCTCTTCTACTGATAATTTATTAAAAGGTAAAGAAGACTTTAGATACTACATTTGATTCAAGAGACAAGTAGACTATCAATCACACATATGATAAATTTGAATTTTCTTAATTTTTCAGTAGAAAGTTCCAGAGGGCTATATGTTATCAAAACTTAATAAAAATTAGTATAATAAAAACAGAGTAATTTTTATGCATTGCTTCAAAGCTATCCTACACTTTCCCACCTTTTGTAGGCTTACAAATTATCTCAAAACTATTATCTTTGGGTTTTGGTAGTGTTTTGTTGCTGTTGTGAGTTGATTTGGTGGGGTTTGTGTTGTTTTGTTGTTTTGGTTTTTTTTTTTTTTGAGACTGAAGGCATATTAAAAATATCTAAATGTGTTGCTCATATGACTTTGGTAAAAAAAAAAAAAACAACAAACAACAAAATAAATAGAGCAGAATACCCATTGTCCACGGATACTTTGTTTAAACCCAGGGGTCCACATTAATTACTGATGTAACACATAATCCTTGTCTTTCCACTGGCAAATCTGTTCTCTCTCGGGGAGTTGTAGATGGGATCAGGGTCTAAGCTCCTTCCAATGCACCTCCTGATATTGCTGCCATCACCAGCCCGTGCCAGGGTGTCAGCTGAGAACGTGGCTCCAGCACCAACTGCCTGTGCTTAAATGAATTTGTCAGAGTGAGATGCCTCACTTGGCACCGTTACAAAATCGTCTCTTTCCAAGAGGATTGAAATCAATCCATTCACCAGCGAGCTTTTAGGGCACTCACTGCTCTGCCCTGTGCTCATTAGTCGTGGAAGTGGTAAAGCAAGTAATTTACTAATGTACTTTATGATGTCTGATTAAAAAGGCTGAGAGGAGAGGAGACACTCCAACCTAAATTCAGCCTGAGAGGAAGGCTGCAGCTCTAGTGAGTAACAGGAAGAGTTTCTATAATGCATGGACCAGGCTGGCAAGCTCTGCTCTCATCAGACTGAGGGATAACTGCAGCAAACCGCGGGCATATGCTGAATTTACTGGCGTCCCTGGTGCTTAATGGACCATCACTAACATGGGGTGGTGTGTGGGTGTTTCTGTTTGGTTTTAAGAGAGAAAATAATGCTGGAAAAGGAAAGGTCTCTGAAAGATGAGTGTTACATAAATATGAAATAGAAGAGAGTACCCTGATTTAGGAAGAGAGGATGAAGAGCACAACAGATTTCTGGACGAATGGTGACAGTAATCTGACCGTCTGGCAGAACCCATAACGGCTGATTAAAAAGAGAAAAATGAGATTAAAGCATACTACAGCTTCATACAGTACTGTCATCTTTAAAGTTCTCAAAAAAGGGATTTTTATAGAGTTCGACAGCAAGAAGCTAAAATAAGTAAGTACAGAAGAAATAAAATATACTAGTTAAAAGTAACTTGAATTAACACAAAGAACCTCAGATTCAGGTCAAACTGAGCAGACTTCAATAAACAGATTCAAAGCTACTTAGTAGTTTAAGTACCCGGGTCGATGTTGTTTTAGGGTTTTTATTTTTGCTGAAAAAGCAATATAAAGAAGCTAAACCAGGCTAGTATGAGCAGAGAATTCAAAACAAACCACCCCAAACCACCCAAACTACAACACAGCTCTCCACATTCACCCTTAGAGACGCAAATGACATTGTCCCTGTTCACAGGTCCTAACGAGCCTGGCGCCCCGCTACGCTCAGATGTGTTACGGATGAGCAGATGCCTCTCTGTGTTCCTTGTGGTAGCCTTAGGAGAAGTGTCACACATTGAAAAACCAGAGATCAAACACTCCTCTAAGCTGCCTGCGAGCCTGACAAAATGCAAAGCCAGTGACGGGATGAGAGGAGCCGACGCCAGCAGTGGAACAGGACGCTGGCATTGTGCGGGACTGGGGCTACTGTGCCTGCCACTGAACTGGGGGAGGGTTTGTGGACACAGCTTCGAGACTCTCCTTTTAGCCATGCCAGATTCATCTGCTGTCTCCAACCCAGACTTGATGATTCCATCAGGATGATATAAATCGGGAATAACTTCTGGCAAGCAGAGGGACAAACGACTCAAGAGATTTACACCGGTATAGATTTTCTGGACTTTTGCCTCCTGTGGGTATTTTACACTCCCTGTCATCTTGTACCTGGCAATCACCACAGCGACATAGGAGAAAGCTACTTTTATTTTGCAGATGGGACATCTACTGGAATAATAAAAAGCCACGGGGACAAATGCTCTGGTGACTGCTCACGTTCGGGGGGGCAGAGACGAGCAGAACATACACAGGACCTGCGATGAACAAGTACTTGTGTGGTTCTGCACGGAGGTGCCTCTGTGTGAGCTGATGTGAGCTGCTTTACAAACCTGATTCTGAGATTCCCGGTACTGCACAGAGCACACCGCATCGTGTAATAAAACACAGCCCCCGGAGCTCCCAGTGCCAGGTAGAACAAAGCAGCACAGTCCCACCAGCAGGGCTTGGTAAATCTCACACACTGCCTCGGGGCGATGCTGGTTTTCAAAGAACGAGAACTGGTGTCTTTGTATGGCCCCATTGATCTGAGTGCTCCAAGAGGTGCTCGCAGCCAGCTCTGTCCCTTTTTTGTACACTGCACACAGTACAATGAAGAAAAAATTACCAGAGTGATTTGATGGATCACAGAATTAGCTTGACAGGTATCAAATCCCAGACCAGTCCCCTGAGCAGAGGTTCCTCCAATCCAGGCTATATTCACTAGCTAGTTCTGTCACCCAAGCAAAATTAAACTCTGCCTAGCAGTGTAAATGAACATTCCACTTTGTCTGAAACTCCACCAGATGAATTTAATCCTGCCCTAGGGCAGGGAAATAGGTTAAATGATTTCACAAATTCGGTAGGTTCCTGTTTCCCAAGATTCTACTACTGCTCGGGATTGCTGCTATCTCTGTTCCCAACCTGCCCCAGTGGCATTCAGATGATGTGCGCATCTTTGCCTTGAAATATTTTAATAAGTTCCATTTTTTCTTCCCTCAAAAAGTCAGTTACCAATATGGAGTATATCAATCATCGACATGGTGACAAAATACCCACGTTTATATAAAAAAAAGTTCTAACCTTATTCCTTCCAAACACGTAAGTGGAACCCTGTCCCGGTTTAGGCAGCAATCTTTCCCCACCTCAGGTCAGTTTAGAGGGCCCGGCTCACAAAGTCTGTTTGCATTACTGTAAAAGATCTCAGCAGAGGAACAGATGATTTTAAGGGATACTGAAATAGAAGCCCAAGGCAGGTGTAGCTGACTCAGATTGGAGAGCCTGAGTCTTGCAGCACATCATCTTCATTTGCTTTGCTCTTTCCTGTATCACCCACTGGGAAGTATTGAGTCATTCTCTGCTTGGACATTCATTATGCACAGCTTGGTTCTAACGGGACTCATGGACAGTTCATCCCTTGACAGTGAAATAGTCACTGCAAGGAAAGAAAAGGTACCCCAAGGTCAAATATTCCTTTGTGTGAGTGGCTCACACAGCTGCATTCTGCTTCCTGCTTTCCTTGGTTACATATGACTAAGTCAGGGGAAAAACAAAGCTTCCAGATTATCTAAGAACTCTGCAGTAAGGGAATTGACATTTAAAAATATATAATTAATATAGATAATCAATAAAATCTAATTAACAGTTATGTAGACATTAAATCAGGTATGAAATCTGACTGTGAATATCTGACAAGTATTTCCACTAGGAAACTAACAACACATTTGAGGAGAGAGGCTTCCCTGCAATTCTAAAACATGCAGTAAATTTGAGGAAAAACCTCTGCTAGACCCATTGAGTAAACTGATCTTTCTGCAAACTGTTTTTACCCACTAATAAATTCCTTAGACACCACCCAAGGCAAGAATTCAATCAGCATCACAGCATGGATTTGTCATTAATCATGTTCACAAGTGACTGCCTCTTCTGCAGAAAGGCCAGTTCCCACATTGCTCAGAGCACACTACTTCACTCCTCAGGAAAAAAAGTTCTCAGCAGCTGCTAGTTATAGGTGTTAGGGATATTCCCAAAAATTTTCTTATAGTCAGAATATGCTCATTTCAGAAGTGCAGGAAGGAGGAAAGGAAAAAAGAAACTTTTCCTTGGAACATACCCACGTCAAAGAGCTTTCATGGGAGAGATTTGTAATGACTGGGCTCTGTTTTCCCATCAGAGTAGCCACTAGGCAAGTGGTTGGAGATTGCAGAGATGAATCAAACAGAAAACCTAACCAGTGGTTACTGGCTATTCTGAACTATGTAATTTCTTTGCTGGAGCATTTGTTTTTATGTGCCTTAAAGGTCACTTTTGTGGCAAAAAAGGAAACTACACATTTTGCAGAAGAGAATCTGGATTTCTAATTAGGCTGTAATTGCATTCTTTCCCACCTCACCCGGGCTCTCAGTGGGCTGCTTCACAGACCACCCAGCTGTAGAAACTCGCAGATTCCAAGTCCTTCCAACACCTCTCCAGAGGCTTTCTGTGAAATACCTCAGTTAATGCCCACACTTCACAGTACCCTCAGCTTCCTCTGCTGTTACAGAAAGGCAAATGGATTCAGTTCTTCCCTGGAAAAACAGCAGAAGCACAAGCTGAAAGGCTGAAAATGAGTTTGGATAAAACAGCAACAGGCAGCCCTAAGGAGTCATGACCTCACCATAAATAGATTTTTTTTTGCATATGTTATCTGTAGATCTAATTAAACTAGGCAGCAATGGAAACTAAGTACTGTGAGTTGTAACACAGAAGTTACTCTGTGACTTTTTCTTTCAGTACAACCCCATCATTTTCCCAACACGAATAAATCTGCTCAAACTTTTTCTGTGGTCTTTATAAATCATTCATTGGTATAAGGCAGTCTCAGCAGAACCAAAATAGCCACACTGAAGAGCAGGGGCAATTCTCAGTGAGAATGGGATGGACAGAGAACGTACACTGCCAAAATATCAGACAAAGGGAGCATATTTGTATTTTTTCAAAGGGACACGTTTTTCTTTAATGAAACAAAAACGTTAAAAACACAAAACCTATTTCAGCACATAATCATTGTGTATGACTTCACATTACACAAAGAAAGAAGCAAGCTTGAGGTAAACAGGTTGTCACAACATATCTAGAGTGCCCAAAAATACTTTTAACACTGTCATAAAAAAATACAGATTTGTTTTTTCTTATAAGTACCAATTTTTTTGCATGTGGTTTTTTTTTATAAATGTTACATTTTTCCTTTTGGCAGAGCAGTGTGTGAAAGCTTGCAGCTATGATGGTAATGAATTTTCCAAGGATGAGGGTTCTAACTGTGATTCTGATGTGCTGATGACCTGGCTGACACTACTCAAATAGGCAAGCACCAAAGCATGTTGCTTCCCTCAAGATCAGCCAGACTGTAATTTCTCTTCCTCTTTCCCCAACAGAAGGTTACAGTGCAGCTACCATGAGCCACAGAAACAAAGAAAATGTGCAGCTTCAGATGCACACAGGATAAGGTCAGCAAGACCAAGGCAGGTCTCATTCCACAAAGGACAAAGACACCTGTCCAAACTCAGCTCAACATGACAATCCAAGTGAAACCCCAAAGATACAGTGAGGATTCAGCATGCAGCACCCTTGTCCTGTGGATGCTCTCAAGGCTCCTGGGCAACCCCCTCAGCACAGTTGGTTTGGTGCTGGTCTTCTCCCAGTAGCCCTGAGAGGCTGCAAACACGCTGGCTTCCCACACACCATGAGGAACACTTGTTCTTTCCAGAGCTCACAAACTGGCTGTTCTCTGGCTACATGTCACTGCAAGACCTGAACTTCCTTTGCCTCAGCCATCCCCAAAAAGTCCTTCTGTAAGTGCTAGCAGATCAACACAAAAAAAGGGTTTGGATTCCTGAGGTGGCTTTACCTCCTCCTGTTCAAGCCCCGAGGCTGATTCCCAGCACACAACAGACTGCTACATGAGAGAGGTGAATGCTGCATAGCTTAATTCTGTAGCTATTCTTCTGCACATTTTCCAATAGATAGGAACAAAGAGCTTATCTCCTAGCGATTAAGATTATAAACACAAATTAATGTCAGTCACACATATCCTTTTTAAGTTTTCTCCTGAGTTAAAAAAAAAAAGCAAAATAAAATGCCCTTACTTGTAGAGGAAGAAAATGAAGGAAAATATAAGAATATAAGTCAAGCCATAAAATAAAGATTCACCTTAATACTCATTTAATAATTTTAAATTACTCTTCTGACTTAGTCAGAATTACTGAGTCACTATTGTAATTAAAGTAAACCAATAATAAAAGTTATAATCCAATGCAAGTAAAATAGCAACAGATTATTCTCTTATCTGGAGCCAAAGCAGAAGTATCTTTCATCTCTATTAATACATGTTTTTATGCTATACCAATTAAAGATAGTTTTGGGACATTTTCTCTAATTATTCACCAAAAGCAGTCCTTTATATTTCAGCCAGGATTATCCAGAGAATAATACACTTTTATCCCTTTCCTCAAACACTTGTGCCCCAGGAAATTTAACTGCCTCTATCTAATCCCATGGAAGACTTTTTCATTGTTATTTCTTGGTGGGGCTGTCAATCAGAGATGAAAAAGAGGAAAACAAAACATAGAGTGAAATGGTTTGCTAGAAACATCACCTCAGCCAGTGCCAAAATTACATGTGATGGCATAAAGAAGAATCACTTTGAAGAAGTGGCATGGGAAAAAAGTGTCTCTTTTGTGTCATTTTCTCTTTGTTTTCTAGGATTAATAGGTTATTTCCTGTGTTTATTTTGTTTTGTTTTGTTTTTTCAGGAATACTCAAGCATTGCATTCTATTTCCCAAATAACATCATGGGCACTACACACGAGTTTATAACAAAACCCCAGCATCGGCTATGTTTTAATCAAACAAACTATTCTCAAATCAAACACCTCAAGATTTTTTTCCCTTACACTTTGATGGAATTACATTCCCAGCAGTGACACAAACATGGAAGGTGGGGCTCAGGGTGGGTGTCTGACCCTGCTGATGATCAGCTGTGAGCACACAGGATGCTCCCCCACAAGCAGCCAAAGCACAGACACCTTTCACCCCTCTCCCCACTGGGCCCAGGAGATGGGAACAAGCAGCTCACATCCAGAATCACTCAGGGGTCCCAGCCACAGATGAGACCCCACAGGTGCTTTGCAAATGCTGCTCTTTCCCTAAAGGCCAAATTGTAATCCTGTACAAAGGAAGGGAGAGGTCATGTGGCAGTTGTAGGACTTCAGTCAGCCTTTTCAGCTGGCCTTAAAATTACCATTTCCCTATGAAGTGTGCTCTTTTAAGTTAGAAGCTTTAAAAAGTAAATCTTTTTAGCATAATAAAGGCAAAAAAGAATGGTCACAAAAGAAAAGAATCCAGAGAAGTGCTCACAGCTGAGAACTGAAGGCACTCCATTCTCAGCCCTGAAAGCTACAACTGAGCACAGGGCACTGGACCTGCCATGCTCAGGTAAACACAGATAACAAGAGCACTTTGAAGGCCCTGCCTCTATTCTTTCCACGTTCAGATTTGTGCTTTCTGGATTTCTGTGAATTCTATACTATTTAGACCTTCCCATCTTTGCAAAATAAGAATCAATCCCATCCAAGCGCCAGGATGGAAAAATGTCAGATATGGTTGTAGATCAGTAATAACTTGTGTATATGTTCTCTTTCCATACTTTTGGTATTACATGATTTTAAATTAATTTACAGTGCATTATGGTCAGTGTTCTCTATAGAGCACCCAGACCTTTGAATATTTGCTTTCTTGCTGGCTAGCAAGGTTTTTCTGTTGTGGATTTAAGCCACACAACTGAACCTGAGCCGTGTGGGTCTGAATTTGCTCAGCCATCACAGACAATTCAGAATACCCTTGCACATGTGCATTAGAGGAGGGGCTAGATTTTCTTAATCAGTATAAATTAATTAAAGGTTTACTTGATATGAGAATAAACAACTGAAAGCTTACAGAAAGGTATCTACCCGGGAATCCCAACACCGTTTGGGGGCATTAATGAAGCAACCTGAAACTAGATTTCTTATTTTTGGGATGAACTTTGAGTTTAAAAAATATATGTATATCCGAATAAGTAACTGTAAAGCTAAACAAGGGATTTGTGAGATGGGAAGGAGGACAGGTTTCCTCCAACATTACTCCCTGTGCAGCCTGGCATTTGTGCAAGTCAGAGGCCAAGCCTCTGCAGAGCTCTTCTGTTGAAGAAGCACTAAGAAATGTGGGTTTGTATTCAGTCGGTCATTTTTTTGTTTGGATACTTGGTTTGGTATGGCTGCTGGAGAATTCACTGATTTGAAGCTTTTTTGTTTCTTTTTACTGGACCAGTTAAGTTGTCAGGCATGCATTGCAAACAGCTAAACTTGAGAGTTGTAAACATCGCTCCATTTTGTCACCTCCTGCCCCTTTTCCACTACCACTGCACCAGTTTTCCCTATTCAAAAGTTTCAAACAGGATTTCTCAACCTACCTTAGAGCTTAACTCTCCCAGCAGCAGCAGAATCAGAGCAGCTAAACAAAGGATTAGTAGGAACTTGATGTTAAATAATGACCAGAGACATGCAATGGGGGAAAAAATGAATATATAAAGGTTTTTTTCCCAAGCAAACCAAGAAATTCTAAGCTCTGAGAGTCAGAAAAAAAACTCTTCAACACTAGTTAAGACCACATTCTTTCTAGTACAGGGATGTTCTCTCTTAAGTTTTCTTTCCAGTTCTGTAATCATCAGGCATTTATATCTTGTGTCTTTGAGTTTGGTGATTCTTGCCTTACTGGTTGCATAGAAACAGCATCAATATATAAATATAATTTCTCAGGCATATCCCAGGATATTTATTTTAACCTTTTCATACAATGAAAAAGGAGCCTCAAGTTGGAATGTGCTGTCAAGTAGCAACCAATTCTGAGACAGGTCCTTCCACATCTGATCAAGTGGGCAAGAAAGGATGAAGATAACTTTAAGGTCTTTAAGGCAACAGAAAGCAGAAAAGCTCCCAAAAATGGACAGCAGTAAGGGGAAGCAAGTGTTTGTTAGAGGTATTTCTCAAACAGGTACAGTTTTAACTTCTCATTCTACTGAAGTGTCTCAGGCACAGCTCTTGCTCAGAGGTTTTGGTTTTCAGACTGTGTGTTTCCTGTGTAACACGCATACATATTCCTTGCATATAAAAAAGGCTGGGTTTGTGTGTTTGTCAGAGCAATTTTGTGACTTGACACAATAATCACCCTGGAAAAGAGCCCTGAAGTCTCTAATCCAAACTCCTACTCAAAGCAGGGTCAGTTGTGAGGTCAGATCAGGTTGCCCAAGGTTTATACAGTCGAGTCTTGAAGCCCTCAAAGGATGGAGACTGCATAATCTCTCTAAGCAACTTGTTTCACTACCTCACTCTCATATACGTAAAAAAAAAAAAAAAAAANTATCCAATCTGCACCTGTTTTGTTTCAATTTATATCTATTATCTTTCATCCTTTCACAGTGAAAAGCCTGGTGCTTCATAAATAATGGCCCACTGTTTTTCCTATAAGTTTGATTGCTCGGTAAAATATGGGGGGATTTCCAGTAAACTCCTTCACCTAACAAGATGAACCGGGAATAAACTCCACAGCTTTTATAAAAATTTCAAATTAAACTGCATTTGCCTTGCAAAAGTTCCAGTTCCTCATTACTTCATGGTGAGCATAAACATTTTGGAAGAGTGGAAAATATTAATTAGCTAAAAAACCAGGCAGAGTAAAGAGGTTTCAATTTCAAGGATGAAACAAACCAAAATATGTTGATCATGGACTTATCAAATCAAAATTAGGCAGCTTAGATGGCTGGTTATGACATAAACCATAAACTTCCAATCAGTTCCTAAGGCAGAAATGTCAGAGCTGAACTAAATTGCCTAGATTAGGATGTTTAACGTGACATCTTTATTCTTGCTGAAAGTCAAACAAATCTTTCTAACTTTCCAGAATTTTTTTCATCCATTTTTAGTTTTTTTTAGAAAAGGTAATGAACTATTTTTTTCTAACAATTCTACAATATGAAAGAAGCAAAATTACAACTGTATACATGCAAATATACAAATGCCCATAAAATACAAAGTTTATATACTATTTTTATATATAAACTGATCAGATTTCTTACTATTTGGAATGGTAGCCTTAGTTGGTAAAAAGTTTCATATTTATCTGTAGATAATTCCTCTTGATCATCTCAGGCATGGGTAAATGTACTTTGAACAATTACAGATGCTCCTGAATTCCTCACACAGCTCAGTAAAAGTCAATCCACTGTGATACCCATGAACTTAGTTCCTGGGGATCAGCAGCTCTCTGTGCTGCTGGCACATCCTTCCAACACCAGGGCATGCAGCCACAGCACAGTGCCCCAACATCCTGCTAGAGGAGGAAGAGAAAATCCCTGTGCAGGTGCACTTAGGCTCTGTTCAGTACCTCTGGAAAGAGCTTAGGGCTGTTGTGATTACCCCTGAATAAAACTGCAACACTTAATAACAGTATCCTACCTTGAAACTCAGGACAGAAAAAACTGCTTTTTGCCTTTGAAATTTCAGCCTCCGAAAAGCGTCAGCCGGTGTCTGGAAAGAAGCTGAAAGAAAAGGAGCCATTATAAAATATCCCACGTGTGTTTCAAACAGTGCTTACACAGGAGTACATGGCATTCTACTGCATGTGCATCAGGGAAATGAAAGTGAAGAGTCTGCTGAGCAAAAAGACGGCAAAGTCTTCTCAGGCATAGATCAAGCAGACTCTTCAGTTCAGCCATGGAGGGTGTGCAGCTCACAGTGGCTCCATTACTCAGTTTGGTGAGTAATTTGTGAAACATTGTGGCTGTCCAGCACTACAGTGCTCTACCCAGGAGTCAGGAATGCTCCTCTGTGAGGAGGACAGAAAAGGGATTGAATGAGAAGGGCTGTCCTCATGTGTGAGTGAGCTGAACAAACAGCATTCCTCATCTCTGCTCATGTGTTTGCTGGGTAGGGAGCAGCTGGATCCAGGCACTGTGGGCTACACACAGACCCCTAAAGAAAAGGGAGCAGCTCTGACAGGACAGCTCAGGAGCAGCCAGGACCTCATGGAGGCCTGGAGGAGTCACACACAGACACTTTGCTATAAAACATATCCCACTATGCCACCAGGATTTATAAACTGGAAGTGTTAGGGGGGAAATTACAGTTGAAAATTAAGATTCTGCTTCTCTGATCTCATCCTAAAAGCATGCTTACTGAAATGGACAATCTATTTACATCCATGTCTTTGGACCTCCCCCCACCAAATAAATATGTAAGTGGAGATTCACCTTATTTAGCTTCTATATCAAACAGCATCCTTTATATTAAACAATAAATTCTGTTACTAAACTCCTCTTTTCAGTAATATTTTAAATACTAACCACTAAATATCCATTGCTCAATGTCCTAGACCTGCTCAAGCAAGAAACATTAAATGCATCAAATTGAACTGTAAATTATGTGAGTTCTATTTTGAGCATGACATCATTCATCCTGTTGTTTCAACTTAATTATATTTAGTCTTCAATCCATCCCCAGCAGCCCTAATATTTCACATTTTGTTAGTTTGTCTGCTTTTCTCTGACTAGTGACTTACAAAAATAACTACATTTCAAAACAGTAGTTCAGAAAATTAACCCTAAAGCAGTGTTCCCAACCCATCAACACTTCTGTGCAGGAGAAAAAATATCCTGAGAGCCCAGCTGACAACAGCAGTTGCTGAAAGCAATAACAGAAAAATAAGGTGAGAACTCAGAAACACACACATTCACATTTCAGTTCTGGACTGTTTAATACTTTAGAATCTGAATGTGACAGCAAATACTCTCATTACTTTATTATAACCTAAGTATATATGCTTAAATCTTCCTATAAAAAATATTTTTTCAGATGATATTTTCTATGCCAGGTCCTATGTAGAAGATGATACTTTTAGCATTTTCAACAAAATTAGTTGGAATAGTCCTTTAGTTATTTTACAGATCCCTTTTTTCAAGAAAAATATGTTAAAGACATATAACATGAACAATAATATCTTTGTTACTTTAGACTTTTAGCGTAAGATTTTAAAAACTCCAAAAATTACTCTGTAATTTGGAAGGAAAAGCTTAAATGATAAAGTCTCACTTTTAAAATTGTATTAATTTTCCTTGGATCATGGCATAAAGCATAAAGCTTACGTATTTGTGTGGGTAGCTTACAAATGATTGCATCTGCATGGTACAAACAATTCATTTGGTATCTTCACTTCTGCAAAACTGACTTTCTGTAAGCACTCACTAACCTTATTTTCTATATAAAAACCCCTTCCCATAAATACACCTAGAGCACCTATTTCTTCTGAACAGTCTTGCCTAAGAAGTTTAATAATGTAAATGAATTATTTCATTAGCAATGGCCCCAGGACTGGAATTGTGTCATCACTGCACTCCAGCAAGTGCAGACATTCTCCAAGTCCCACTCTGCACTGACCAGCCTTGGTAGCAGCTCTGGTTTTATTTCTCAAGCCTCAGCAGAATTTCCCTTTCCTAAAGAGAGGTTTTAGCCTGAATCCCAACTGCACCTCTTTAGAGAGGGATTCTAACACCTGGTGGGAACAAATGGTGCTTCAACATTCCTTAAGGGAATGCAGTATTTATCTAGCAAATAGGGATCCTACAGCTTAGGAGAGAGTATAAATATACATATTTTTCTTAATTCAAATTATAAGTCCAAATATAAAATACAAAGCTCAACATCCTAACTAGCAAAAATTATTGCTACTTTGTTATTTTGGTGGTGGGTTTTAAACAAGCCAGAAGTTTATTTTTTCCCAAATCTGCCAGCAAAAAGATGGCAATTTACATTGCAAAGGACTCAATAAAAGTGTGATTTCTCTTTTGTTTGTTTTTTTTTTAAATCTAACATGAAAATACTTAACATCTACTCCTGCTAAAATGATGCTCAGCAGTGTTAGGGTGGTAGGACAGGAAGGCTCACTGCAGGGTCTACTTTCACAGAAGACCTAATGTCTTATGGCACACTTTTCTATTGTTCATTCTTTCTTCAAAATATTTCTTTGAAAGTGACGAGGTTGTCTTTGATGTAAGGCAAGAAGACAGCTTATCAGAACCATCTTTCACATAAAAGTCAGTCTGGTTCAAAGCACCAACAGAAATTATTTTGTGTGAATAAACATATTTTGAAGGCCATCGGCTGGAAATAGAACCTGATGATTACATTTTGAGCGTGTCGAAAATGAAATTTAACCAACTGAGAGTGCAGCTGAGGCCCAACCTGCTCTATTTCCCTCAAATCCAGATTTATCATTGCCTCCTATTGCTGGGTTTGGCTCAGCATCTTGCCCTAGGGTGTTGAACGACACCCTCAGGGTCCTGCTGGAAAAGAATGAAAGCTTTCTCTCTCAGCTAACCAATAAAGAGCAAGTCAACAGCACTCCAGGAACACCTATTAAAGCCTACCAGAGTCTAATAAAAACAGTTACTTAAATATTAAAGCAATTTCATTGCTAGTGGCTGGAAGACAAGAAAGCAGACATTTCAGTGGGTTCAAGTCTTTATCAAAGGCTTAAAAGGAAAATTTGTTCTATTTATAGGCACAAGCATAGAAGCACCGTGCTTGCCATCCCATTTTATTCTAACATCAAAGAAAATTCATGTTTAAACCAATTATTTCTTAAATCTTACAGCTAAAAGTGATGTCTCACCCCCCTCCATGAGTGCTACTGTACCCAGCCAGCCCAAAACAAACCACGACCAGTCAGAACCATTAATGTCAAGTACGGGGTCAGAGTTTATTATAAATTCCTTCAGGGTGTTAAAAACATCAGAAACACCATTTGTGTTTAGACAGATGTAAAGGCACAACAGATTACACTAACAAGGCTCAACAGAAACAAGGGGTGCCAAGGGAAACAAAAGGTAATGGGTACAAATAACAGAACTTAAACTTCTTACCACTGAATTCAAGATAAAAGTAAAACCACTCATAAAATGAACTTGTTCTGAGCCAATAATTGCACAAAAACAATAGGATCTTTACTTTACTTTAAACTGGATTCTAACACTGAGCACTAAAGTCAAGGATCATTTAATCTTTTCCTCCCCTCCTGCTGCACACCATTTCCTCTCTGAAAAGCAGCAGCAGGGATTAGTTCAGTTCAGAGATAGGTTTTGTTGTGAAAGACTCAGCTTCACTGTCACAGCTATGGGTTGGAGAGCATAAAAATGCTCCTTGTGCTGGGAATTTTGGAAATCCCCAGGTAGAAACCTGCCACTTCAAGCTTCATTTTGGATTGCCTCCTCTCTTCCCTTTCTCTGCTTACCCGTCTCTGAAATATTCCACACACAACCAAGGCTAGCAAGTTGAGCCCCACATTTTGATTACTCCTATGAGTGTGTTGCCAAAATAACTTAAGTAAAGGTTTGACTTTATTTCATTCCAGTCTGGAAGATTTCTGCTTTTTATTTCAAAGACAATTACATCTCTTACATTTACACATGTTCATCTAGTTCTTTAAACCATTTATGGATGTGTCCAAGTAAACTCCTACTCAGCAAGTCACTTAAACATTGTTTGTTTTTTGCTGACTGGGAAAGACAGACTTTGGATTAAGTCTCTTTGGATTAAGTCCTTTTCATAACATTACATTAAGGAAATTATCAATACTCATGAATGTACATCTGGATTATTTCCCATAAATTACAGCTCTAATACATGTGAATGTAGGATCTGAGTATCATTAACTGATGGTGCAGTAATCCCTGTCTTTCCTCAACTAACATTTTCCAATAGACAGTGAGTCTGTATCAGCAAGTTTTGTCACATTTAACATTTAGGTTCAACACACTTCCACAGCAGCCATCCTTTTCTATTCAATATACAGTGGATCTCTATAACAACATTGGCTACAAACAATCAGCTTTTTAGGCATTAAATAAAATGTTCCAGCCAGAGAGATAAGTGCAAGTTTTGATAGTGTGCAGGGCATCAAGCTGGCAGCAGAATTGCTCAGGGCAGCCTCAGGGAGCACCCCATGCACAGCACTAATACTGGGGGCTCCCCAGGACAGGCACGTCAGTAGCACTGGGGGCACAAATGCTCTAAAGAGGTGAGTGCTGGTCTTGACAGTGCTCAGAGAAATTCATGTCACCCAGCAGGAGTACACACCAGGAATTCTCCCACACAGATGGGAATGCACCGTCCTCTTTCCAGTAACCAGGCTGAGCCATACACAACCAAGCAAGGATTCCTGGGATGTGGTGCCAGTTAAAAAGAGGGCTGGAGTGCAGCTCCAGTCTGTACTGCAGGGGATTGCCTTATGTAAAAACAGCTATGTGTTGGCCAAATGGTAAAACTGTGAAATGTATCTTTAAAATGGTTTGCTATGTAACAATTGGAACTTTCATGTATTCTGAGAATATTCCTGTGCAAATGCAGAGGTGTAAGAAACATGCAAATGAAAGCCTAAGAGTATGACTGCAATGTCCATCTGCCAAAGGCACAGCACTCATCATGGATCATCCAGTTCCCTTCTGCAGGCAAACCATAATTAGATGGCCAAAGAAAGAGAACAGAACAAAACAAGCTCTGACACATCACTGAGAAACAGCAGCTTTGACCTTTCAGCATCCTGTGCAGCAAATTGCTGTAGCTCAACTGACGAATCATAAAAGAGATATTTCTTTCATTTACTCTCTTATACCAAATTAAGATCAATAACATCATGCTATTTTTTTGCATTTCCCTCTTAATGACTTTTAGGGAGACCACTGAAATCCTATTGCAAGATAATACACTGCAGGGTTTCACTATTGAACAAAAGATGGAAGATTATTTTTTCTAAAGAGCAAAAAGGACACATTGGTAGCGCAACTGGACTCCAGTCTGAGTTCTCATTAGTCTACCTTTCTCCTTAAAGACTTTTCCCTGAAAAATCTCTTTGGAAGAAATGATTTTAAAGCACATGAAAATCTCAATAAACATGGCCTTCCTGCCACTTAAAAACCGGTCTAGCCTCTCTGGTTTCCTAATTGCTACCAGGCAGAAGTAATTATAACTGAAATAAAACAGTTTTGTTTGACTTTGCCATCCCTGCAGTGATTTCCAAAGCTTAGAGAGCCCTGGAAGATAAAGCAGTACATTTCACTGAGGAATGAAAAGGAAAACTGTAAGTGAAATTTGGCCCATTGCTTCTTGATATTATGAGAGTAGAATGATTTCAGGACTAGAACTACCAGGCTCATCATCTTGAATTATTCCTTCTGCTGGAGGAAGAAGGAGGTAACTTCCAGAGCAGCAGGGAATTTTTCTAAGACTGCTTCAATCTCACCATCATGGGCATAGAGCACATACTGGTTGTACAGAAGACACAGGAGCTTCTTTCCTTCCTGACCATTAAAGAGTCAAATCTCAACATTGTGCAGATATATTATTTTTTATCTTGAGAGATCCTGTCTTTAAAATAGGAGTTCAAGGCAGCCATCAGTTTTTTTGCCTGTTTCTAAGCAGGCACCAAACTGTCTATGCAGCCAGAAGGTTTCCCCAGCCTAAGGACACTTTTTATGCTGCCTGGTGAGGAACCAAAGTGTTGCCAGCTCCCAGTAACTGCAGGGTCTCACAAGGTCCAATGCCCTTCTCAGAAGGTGTGAGCTACAGAGTGAGGCATTTACATCACAGTCCCAGCTTTAAAGTAAGGCCCCTGGCTCTCATGAGTGCCAAGATGTCCTTTAAAAGTCATAATGGCTCACAGAATAGAAGGCCACTAAAAATAACAATTTCTTACCTAATTTTTAAGTGAGCCTCAGGTTCTTTGGTTCGATGGTGATTCTGGTAGTGACAGTGTCCAGTTTAACAGGTTCTAAGACAGCAAATCACAGCCTTCTGCACATCCTGTCTATAAATGCTTGATGGTACTCCAGTTCTTTTAACAGTAGAATAACATAGCATGAAGGATTATTTCACAACTACTTCAAAATCAATGATTAAAACATATCCTTCACTTTGCAGCAGAGCTGGAAAAAAAATAAAACTGAGAATGTGTCCACTCAAAATATGCACTTCCAGCTCACCCTGCCAGCTCCTTTCCCCTGAGTCAGCAGGGAACTGAAGGAGACTAAACAGCCTCCCCTAAAAGCTTCAGAGGTTAACTTCCCTCAGCTGATATCCGACCAATTCATAAGAACTGAGCACAGAAAGTAAGAAGCTGGCAGGAGATCAACATTTTTTTAATTTAAATGCTAACATTTTCAGTCTTTTTAACCTCATTTTAGCAAGTTGATGGATTTGCTTGTTCCTTTTCATTCTGTCAGTGGATCTTTTTAAAACAATCCTATTTGCCATTGACATAAAGGTTACCATGTGCATCAGGCAGTTTGAACGTGTAGTTTAAGGAAGAGAAAGACAAAGTAACTCCAGGAAGACACAGAGAAAGAAGCTTTGGAAAGAAATGTGGGGTATAGTTTAAGATTTATGCTTTGCTGTAAAGGAGGATGCAATAGTTGACAGAAAAAAAAAGTATGCTTTGTACAGTACTTATTTGTCTACAGACAATAAAATGTTCATTAAAAAATATTTTTATGAGCTGTCATACTGTTCTGTTAACACAGGAAGTTGCATGCAAACAAGGTTGTTCATTACCACAATCCTGGAAGTGATATAAATGTGATAAATTATAAGGAGACACCACACAGTAATTGCACACAAGTATTCATAGGAATATCTCATTAAATTCTTAATCTCCCAATGACAAAAACCATCAAAAATAAGTGTGTTTCATTTGCAATAGAAAAAGGGTAATCCAAACCCAAAGCAGAGTAGCCTTACATTTTCAAAATGAAAAATATAAAATCAACCAAAACTAGTGGAATGGTGTTGATGATGTAGGAATGAAGAGCACCAGAAAGCAGATATACTTTTCATTGCATTAACCATTATTTTGCCATTTTTTTCCTAATAGCCTTTCCTTAACTCCACCCAAAGCCACTGGATGTTTCAATGAGCAAAGAACCAGGAATGGAGGCTCAAGGCTTGGATCACAGCCAGAAAAAGTAAAGCTGCTGCCATATGCTAAATGCATAGGAACATGTCACATCAGAATTGAATTCAAACTTCCCCAGTGTCTGCATTTTCACTTCTAAAAGTGTGGTGTGATATGAAAAGGCATTTTAATATAAGTTTCAGTAATTTTATAATGCTATCTAAACAAGGATTTTGCAGCAGACACTGCTCATTAGTGATGTACAGAAAATTATTTATACTCATATAAAAAAAGCAAGGTCAATGGAAGAACATCAATACAAGCTCAAAGATAAATGCAACACTCTCTGCTCTAAGATAAAAAAGGAGGGTGAGATCGTGGGGAGAACAAACATAGGGAAAGAAAAACAAGAGGGCCTTAAAGTAAAAACCACTGTAAAAGTCAGCAAAATGTATTGCCTCCAGAAGTGAGGAAGAAAAGAAGTGCTAGAAACTCAGTAAAATAGTCTGAAACCTTTTGACACTAATTTACATAAGGAACATGGAAGGTAGTGACAGAATAGGGGGTTATCAATGTGAAACAGAGGTGTGAGAACGCACTGGAAAACTGATAAAAAGCCCTCTGGCTGTTCCCAGGCTGTTTGGATTGCATGATAATGGAGCCACTCTCCATCAGCCTGGAAAGGGGAAAAAGCCATGCCAGGGGAAGGAAAAACCCCAACCAAACTCAGAGTGGCTAGCTACACTGCTAAACTCCAGATAATGCCTCTGTGCAATCTTTTCACTAAAAGTAAATTTAGAAGTACAGTAGGCACTTGCTTGCTTAAGAAGGACAATTCTGATGCCATTATCTGTTGAATAAGGGCTTAGTTCTTCCCACTCAAAAAGACCAATGAAAAAGAAATACTTAGAAGACTTAATGAAGACATACATTATTGTTCATCTGCTATTCTACTGCCATACAAATTGTCTACAAAATCTCCAATCATAAACAAATAGAAAAAGCAAATTACTAGAAGTTAGCCCAAAGGGCAGCTGTCTGCACCAAGCCAAAGCTGCAGTCCCAGTGAGCAGGCGTTCAATAGAGCCAGGCTCTGTGAAAGGAAGCTGGCTGGCTTTGCAGAGCCAGAGAGCTCTGGGAAAATGCATCAGGTACAAAATCCAAAGGATGAAACTTCTAAGAGCATGAAAATATTTCAGCATTCCATGAAGGAAATGTAACAATATTGCATTTTATTTAATGCAGTATTATTTTTGTATATTATAACAGCATGGTTAACAAAAGAAAAACTTATTTTTTTTTTCATGGAGAATTTGAAAATGAATCAACAGGGAACTGAACCAAAAAGCAGAAGAATACTGAAGGCTTTCATAAAATACAGCAGAATCTGTGGTGGACTGCAAATAATATGGCTCACCTTCCCATTGAATTTAAACTGCTCTAGAAACAGTATACTGCTACTATTGCTGCTTCTTTGTTGGTAAGGGGGAGTGAACTTCACAAATATTCTAAGTCAGGAGTAAATTTCCAACTATTCAGGATAAAATTTATCCACAGTAACTCATGTTATTCCTTTTGTTCCATGACAACATGATATGGAATTACTGGAATTGGAATTTGGTTGCAATGGAAAGGTGAATGCACCTTGGCTGGTTTTTAGGCTGTGGCAGGCAGCAATCTAACCCCAGCAGGATGGATTGGCATGGATTCACCTTGTCAGGCCTACAGGGACTCACACACCTTGAGGATGACAATATTTTGGAAAATGGTTGTGCTTTATTATGGAATAACTTTTTTACAAAATTTCACTAGTCCCCATTAAGGCACTC
The DNA here is from genome assembly GCA_013397245.1 of Thryothorus ludovicianus. Lineage (NCBI taxonomy): Eukaryota > Metazoa > Chordata > Aves > Passeriformes > Certhiidae > Thryothorus > Thryothorus ludovicianus. The sequence goes on from VZTB01001207.1 coordinate 148,214, forward strand.
CAATCTGAATGTTTTTTACATTCAACCCATCCTCCTCATAACCTTTCTACTCAACTTATTTGTCCCAGCAGCCTTTTCCAATCATTACTCATCTCTCCCCTTCTCATGCTCAATACTCAACTTGTTCTCATAGTGAACATAAAAAATGTTCACTTTGAAGCAAGAGACTTCAAACACCTTAACAGAGAGTGCCAATGGGAAGAGAACTGTATGGATGTGATCAGAGAAGCAGCATTTCTAGGGAGAGTGCTGAACACATGATTACTAAGACAATAGACAGCATGCTGGCCTCTGCAGCCACTGCTTAAATTTGTCATTTTGTTATTTAGCACAACACACTTGGCACACCTGTGCAACTAACAACAGTGTATTGCCATTGCAAATATTTCTATATCAGCTTCAGCTAATGATAGAACACTGGCTTTCTACAGAGTTTGCAAATGGAAAGATGAACATTCAGGTTTGCTGGGTCTTTCTCTCTTTCTGTCTTTTCTGTAGAGGTACATCTGCAAGGAGAATATGACAAAGTAAACTGTAAATGTTGCATCAAACTCTCAAGTTCTCTTACTGGTGATCAGCAGTTAGAATCAGAAAAAAGTGATTCCATGCAGCAGTGGAGCACCTTACGTGAAGAAAAACAGCATGAAATTCAAGAAGTTACAGAAACTCTGTTGTCTGGGACATGCCTTTTTTTTTCTTATAAAATCCAGCAGGATGACAGGCCAATTTTATTAGTCTCAGAGTCATAACTTTTAGGCATGAAGACCAGAATTGAAAGTTATTTTCAGTTAATTTTGAACAGCTGTTGGTAGACAAGTGCATGAATTCTGGAATTACTGGGGAAAAAAATCTGGTATGAGAGCTACAGTGTGACTCGAGACTGAAAACAGAAGGAAATGGTGTTTTGTTTCCCTAGAATCAATCACTGTGGATTGCCTGACAAAATTCTCTGGCACTGGAATAGAACACAATAAAACAGATCTATTAACAAGCCTAGGAAGCACAGCTGGGGTACTCCATTCTCCTCATAGAGGGAAAGGCTCTCCAAATCCTTTTCCTATAAGGTGTGAGAGGTTCACACCGTCAGAAAGATTAAAAAAAAAAAAAAAAAAAGAGTAAGAAAGGAAATAAAAATGGTTACCAGAATATAGTGAGAAGATTTTATATTAATTCTTGTAAAAAGGTATGAAAAGATGCACCTGGACCCTCCAGAAGCACCACCAGTTCTGCTGGTGTGGGCTAGTGGAGCTTTCCCAGGCTTCTCCCCAGTCAGCAACCTGACAGCACAGCAAGATTTCCTAATGGGAGCGACCCCTTCCCTGTGTTGCAGGCCATGCACATGCACATGAACTCCAAACTCCAGGAATTCTGCCTGGGCTGCAGCTCCCCACCCTGGGATGAGCATACTCTGCAAGGTGTCTACTTGAGGCAGTCAGAGCTGGGAATTAAAGATCCCTTTCCAAGAGAAAACTTGTGTGGGAAGCAAAATCAAGTGGCTCTTTGCAAGTTGATTGGGCCAATTACAAAATTCAGCCACATAATGTTCCTACTGAAACAGTTGGCTCATGATTATTTGAGTGCAAGACAAGGTCTGGCACAGAAGAGAGAAAAAAAGATAAAGTCTATCATGCTTAATGAAGTCTGTCTCCTAAAAAGAAGATGGGACAGTGAAACACCTTCAAGAAACTGCCAAATCTGGGCATCAAAGAACATGGGCTGTTACTTCCATGCCAAGAGTACTGGAAAAGTTTCAAAAAGTCATTTGCTAGGTCCACAGCACAGCTAGATACAAGAAACAAGTTACAAATCAGGTGAAATGGTGAGCAGGTGACCCATTTACTACCCTTTACAAATTATCAAACACCTGAGGAACTGACTGCACAAATGCCCATTGCTCACAGGAAACATAAAATAAAAATACACTGGGTTCAATACTAAGAGCAAGGTGTTACTGTGTGTTTTCCTCTGTCATCTCTGGTTCTTCACTGCTTGTCCTTGCAGATCATTTCCCACAGCCCAGCAGGTACTAGCAATCTGCACACCAGAGTTTCATAACTCTGCGTCTAGAAGCAGCATGGAATTGCCAATGAAATTATAGTAATTTCAAAGAGCCACCCGGTGAAAGAAGCCCCATCAAAACATTAAATCCTTTCTAGCTAAAACTAACAAATCTTAACTTATCTTAAAAAAAGCAAAAAATAGAAACACAGCATCATCTAGTAAGAATTAGTAGCTCTTAGTATGTACTGCTTTGGAAAACTTCATGGAAAAAACACAAAACTAGACCAAGGTGAGATACATTATGAAGAAAAAAGAGAAGGGAGTTACCAATAAAAAAGTCTTTACTGACACAAAGAAGCAACATCCAAATATAGTGGCACTTCAACCAATTTCTTTTCCTAGGGTGTTTTAAAGACTTAGGAATTAGAGGCATGTACAATGGTAAAGACATGTTAAGTATTATATGAAAGCATCAAATTATTATTAATCAGCTAAGAATGTGTGCAATAAACTTCCATCATCCTGTATGCATCCACTCTGTTCTCATTATCCTGTGTGCTCTGAAATGTACAGTTACATTAATCTCCAATGCTGTAAACATTCCTGGTGGTAATTAGTAACTGCTGTGACATTCAGACTGCAAGCAATAAAATTCTCCCAGGGTTTAATAAGCAGACTTTTTGTAATTTTATGTTGTGCTTGTGAAACTCTGGGAAACTTCTTGTGTTGGAATACAATCTCTCCTCCACCTTCTTTCTGCATGCAGTACCTCTGTTTACAGAATGTTTTACAATTCTCTTTTCTGTGCAGTCTCAGATTTCTGCCATTGACCTTCCCAAGTCCCTCTTCATCACAGAATCCTTTCGACTGTGAGGGATAGCTGAAAACTCAAGCTTCCCACTGAACCTGCAACCTGAAACTCCATAGAGACTTCTCCAAAGTACGGCCATAAATATTCATGAAGAAATCATTGCTCTAAATTCAAGTGTTGATTTTGAAGCTCAGATGACAACAGTTTGAATGTAACATGGGTGATTTCATAATTACATAGTATAAGCTAAACCAATTAACTGAACTATCCCAGGATTCCAGCTATCCTTTATGTTAAGCTAGATCTACTAAATTCTATTCTACTCCCAAAATATCTTTTCTTTCCTCCTCTGGCAGTATCTGCAGGAAGCCTGTATACTTTCACTACTTAAAAAAGAGATTAGTTTGGCACACACTTGCTTAATTTCCAATTCAAAGTAAAAATTACTTTGGATACATTTAGTTTATTTTTCCATTTAAGAGAGAAAATAAATAATTGAGGGTTTTAAAATATTTTAAAATTTAAAAAAAAAATTAATTACCTGAAGCTCCTGGGGAAAACTAAAATAAACTAGAACATTCATGAAGAACCTAACATTTGACTGTCAGAATCTATGTATAAAATTAGAGTGTAGTTGTAATTTATCGAGGAATATACAAAACAATATAAATTTTACTTTTCTACTTAAAAAATAGATCAAAAACTGTTTGTCAAGTATAGCTTGACAAAAGAATAATATGAATCCATGTCAGCTATAATAACTGTCCCGAAAATACACAAAATACTGCTTAAGGCTGTAAAATACACAACATAATTCTGTGTCTTTCTTACAACTAACTTGAAATACAATTCATATTTCAATATCAGTTAGGAAGTGAGGGAAGGGAGAAAGCAGTGAAATTCTGACTTATCCACATCTTAAATGACTTTTGTTTTTAACTAGGAAGTTTTGATATTAAAAGAAAAATTAGATAGGTTAAGTTTCCTTTGTTTAGAAAGCGGGAAGGCTTGATTCACTAAACCCCTAATCCAAAAAAAAGTAAAATACTACTAAGATGTAGAGTAGTACAGTCAGAGATCACTAAGGAGCTCTCTTAAAGAAATATTTAAAAAAAAAGAGAGATCAGCAAATGAAAATATCAAAAATCAGTTATCAAACATCCCTTATCAAGGCTGAGGCATAAGATCAGCACATTGGAGCTCCCCTGTTTCATCTCTCCAGGCACCTCTGCACTAACAAAGGCCAGCAGCACATCCATACTCATCACAGCCTCTTGCTCTACATCAGGCAACTTCATTCACCTTCAATATACTGAGATCAAAGGCAAATTCCCAGATTTTATGCTCATTTAGAGAATAAAAAAAGCCTTTAGGAGGCATTCTAGGCAGTTGCCAGTTACTGTGCTGATGAGGTTTATGAAAAAATTCAGAATGGTCACTGTAGATTATATCACATACAAACATGGATGGAGATGTAAAAAGCCAAAACCTCTCCACTGGCCTTGCTGGGATTTTCTCAGATCACTCTGCCTCCCTCACACAGAACATCATATCCTGGGACTGTGCTTAAGCTCAGACACAAAACATAAGGATGTCACTATCCAGCTACCATTTTTGAAAAACTATTAATTCATTAAGTCGAGTGTCCTCAGTTTATGCCTATACTTGATATCCTAAATAACCTTTGTAAACACTGTAAACCACTACCAGAATATGGACAGTCACACAGGAGTTGTGTTTGAAGATCTTCTGAGCAATGTGGTGCTCACAGTTCTGGCTAAGCCACCCCTCCAAGGCTGAAGCTAAAAGATGCAAAGTTCTGCTGCAATGCTGGCACTTGTGATTTTCAGGCTATTATTGCAACGTTTAAAACACTTGGTTTTGAAGCTATTCATGCTGAAAAATCATTGACTTTGCATACAATAGGAGCAAAACAGAAATTACAGGTTGTGTAAGTGATGACATAGTTTAACATCCCATATCAGAACATTAGGTTCCCTGGGTTCCTAATTTTCTTTTAATTTAATATTCTTTCCATGCTTGCACAGCCAAAGAGCTTGTTGAAAACTGTTTTAATAAAATTACCCAGATACAGACTCTGCCTGTAGTACAATTCCATGAAAACAGAAGTTAATAATGGAAACACTGGCAGAAGTTGAACTATCAGTCATAAACAGAAGTGTAATTACTCCATGTTGGTTATCAGAAATGCTGCAGATCCATGTAATAGCTCTTAACACCTCAGGATACATATTTCACGTCCCAGTATGAGTTCCTTAACTGTTTGCCCTTCACTGCTTTCCCCAGCTTGCCTCTTTACCCCCATAAAAGACAAAATCCACAACAAAAATAAACACCAAGAAATAGATGCAGCACAGCCCTGAAACCAGAGATCTGTAGACCATCTGCAAGGAGGCATTTACCCGTCAAAAAAAGCAGATCCAAACCAGAGACGCTCAATTTACATGACCAGCTCAGAGCTCAGATAAACCAAATATTCAGATGTCAGGCAAAGGAGCTGTGGTCTTTGAAAAACAGCCCAAATTGGATTTAAAAGAGTAAACAGAGAGATTTAATTATTGAAATATGAACATGGATCTGACTGGCTGCAGATAAAGAAACCAACACTACAAAAAGTTGTTCACAAAATTCCAACTCTTTGCACAATGTCTCGTTTCTCCAGGGCTGATTCCTGTAGTTGTAAGACATCACTTTATTCCCCACACACCAATTCCTTCTCTCAAAGCAAACATTAACTTCCCAGAGAAAGAATCCATAGGATCCACACATCATGGGCCTGAGCTACAGCCTGAACGTTATTCCAGCCTGGCCACAGACTGATTCTCAGCAAGAGAGAGGCTGGAGCCCAGAGTTATTCTAATCAGGTTAACTGAGCCCCTATGCTAAGCAGCTCTTCGATTCTCCACGGAAACTTTCTTCACTTTCCAGTTTACAGACATTTCAGAGATGAAACTGGGAGCCTTTACATCATATCTTACCAGGGTAAATCAATCATCAATCAGACTTTTAAATTTAAAAACTAAATTTTGAAATGTAAGAAAAGAAAGCAAATACATTAGGTAGAGTTTCTCTTCCATATTAAATTGCCTTCTCTAAAGAGGACAGCTTAATAATTATCCACAAATCCCTAATTCCACAAAATAAATAACAAAAACTCCTAGAATCAATTAGCCACATGAGGTCCATTTCAAACTTTGTTTTTATAAACTGCACCTTCCATATTTACAGAAATAGAGCAGAGAAAAATATCACATGTCCTTTAATTTTACAGGAGAAATAAGAAAGGAAGATTCTAATTTCATCCTGCATGACAACATTCAGCTGCAGGTTTGTAGCTGTGGAGCCTGGCAAACAGGTCCCTCACTGCAAGGCCAAGGTCTGTGACCATCTCTCCTTATGTTGCCAAGACAGAGCTGTGCTCTGTGATGTACATTTGTGACTTGCTCATGGAAAATGGAGAGTTGCAGAGGCAAAAGGACTGCCTGAACTCCAGCTGGCAGGAGAGGAGTGGGCTTTCTTCTGGTACCAAGCCAGATGAAGATTTGCAAACATCTGGCCAGTTGAATCCATCCCACAGCAATTATGCTGCCTCATCTTCCACCCATCGCTTGAAGGAACCATATTCATTGCACTGGGAGGCTTTGAACTCTAATCCTCCTGAAGTCACAGGACCTACAACAACTCTAACAGGGCAAGGATTTTATCGCTGACCCTCTGGAATAAGTACTTTATAGAATTTACTGCATAAAACTCTCTAAACTGGAGTATAATTATTAGACAAAATACAGGAGCAGATATTTGTTTTCAGAATCACCATAACAAATACAAGCTCTGTTGGCTGCATATATTTTTTTAACACTACTCAGATGAGTTAAAGCAGGCATCAATGCTCTGATCAGTTTTGGATCCTTGGATCATTTCCAAGCCAGTTGATGCATGAGGAGTGCAGTGGGAATTGAAATATTAAGTCAATCACACACAGAAAAGTCAAAATCAGCTTCAGTTTTCTGGAGTCAGTGGTAAAGAAAAAGGAAGATGCTCCCCAAAAGTTCATCTTTCCTTGATTTAAATCTTCTCATCATTCCATTAATGATGAATCTTAAATCTTGTTTGCTCACTTTCAAACTGATATTTTTGCCTAGAAAAATTGCTAGAGAATTTTACATAACACAATCAGAATAACATTTTTTCCTAATACAAAAACTGATACTAAAACCTAATTTGTTTTGGCTAACTTGGTGTTATTCTCAATGCATGAAGTATATGGAAAAGAAGGGTTAATTACAAAAAGGATTTTAAGAATTCATTAAAATCCATTAAAAAAAAATAAAATCAAAATGACAGTCACTGGTTATAGTAAAGATTAAGACTTTTATGATAGATTATGATAGGAAAATTCATCAGGCTAGTAGCCCAGCTTTCAAATAATTTATCTTTTTCTTTATCCTAAATCTTCAGTATTAGGTTGTATGAAAGTATAAACCTAAAGCTTCAATATAATTTACTTTTATTTTGCATTTTTTATTGTTTTCTCCAAAGCCAGGCTATTACATTGCCAACTGGCCAGCAGCTCATTCACTGACATTGTTATTGATTTCTCCTTAAGCAGCTACCTTCTAAGAATGAAAATAACTGATTCTTTTTTCCTTATCTCTGACCTGGTAAAAAAAAATCCCTTGGAATAACTAAATAAAACTTTCAGTCAAGATGGAAAGTACTTAGAAATGCACCTGCAAAGGGTGAAGAGAATGAAGAGAAGCTTCAACAATCAGAACCTTCTCTCCATCAAAGAACTCTGTTATCTGCATTAAGTACTTTTTTTGGAGAGGGGAAACTATTAGAAAAACCAACCAAAATAGAATTCAGCTGAAGCTTTACTCATTACCTTTGCTTTAATTTGTCTCCCATTTGTGGGTGGCAATTAGCTCTCCATCACAGGGGAATGTGAACTTGTCCTCATCCTCAGGAGAATACAAATCTTTTCCTCCTGGCAAAGGCCTGCCATATTCTATAGCAGCACGATGCCACACAAATGAGGCAATCAATTATCTTCTGTAAACAGTACTTGCTAAATCTTACAGGTTTTTTTCCTTAAAAAAAACTAAAAGCACTTTGATATCTCATTGGGCTTATATGACATCATCATTAAGCTGGGTCATCTAATACAAAACCCAGAGCTATGTGGGAGAAAATATCTGGGGACTGAACAATTACTGTAATTTACTCCACGCTTTCTAAGCCCCAGGGCTGGCCATCCCCCCAATATTAGCATCAAACAAATCAGCTGCCAGTCCTGCTGTGCCTTCAGAGCATGGCAAGGGCACCTGGCACTGCAGCACCTGGTGCTGCCTGGTCTGGCACTGCCAGCACAGCTCTGCCCAGCCAGAGCCACCTCCTGCCTCTTGCTTAGGTGCTTGAAAATCAGGCAGTGAGGGAGGATTTTCAGTCTGCCTTAGGTACCTGTCCCATAGCATGTTTATTAAACTGATGAGATTCCTCTTATATTAGGAATTTCAGCCTAACCCAAAAAGATTTATGGAAATACTTCACCTCAGGAAGGGTTTAATGAGAAACTGAGGCCATTTCCCAGTTCTCACATTGCTCTCATAGCTGCCCTGTATAACTAAAAATCACCATAAATAGTTCTTCCTGAAACAGAACTGAAACAAAAAAGTTAAGCTTTGATGCCAAGTAAAAAGGCATCTGCCCCACTTGACATACTGCAATTTTCTCCACTAACAGTGAATAATACAAGAAGAAATGAGCCCCCACAGGTATTTTTTGTAATGTTACAGCATGAATGTTATAAAACTCTACCTGCAAAGTTTTCAAAGTTTAAAAAACGAAAAGGTTTAAAAGCTTTTAATCTACAGAGTAGGTTAAAAGGGTATATAGGAAATAGTCAAACAGCATCTGGTCAGAGTTGACACTTTTGAGATCTAATGTTGAAGGAAAAAAACAGAAATTAAACACAAAAAAAAATCTAAAAAATAAAAGTAGAAACAGAAAACATGACTATATTCTTGGCATACTCATTTGAAGTACTTACTAAAGGAGAAATTTGGAAGGTAAAATAGTCAACATCATTAGCCACACTTAAAGTTATCCAATTATTTTAGAAATATTTACTCTAATTAACATTAACAATGAATTAATTGTGGTTACATAACTGAATTACTGCAAAATTAAGTTCCTTTGAAGAAATACAGATAAGTAAAACTTGTTTTCTAAAATTGGTTTTCTTATTGGGAAATGAATTAATTATAAGACAATCATATCTAAGCATCAAAGCAATGTAGTTATTTATATATTTGCAATGTTCTATTTATGTAGGGAAAGCATTTAAGGCATTAGTTGTTATCAGTAATAAACTCAGAACTCATTTTTCTGTTAAGAACAGAAGAACCAAAGCAGACAAAAAAATCAAAACTCTGTAATGAATGTGTATGATTTAATATTGTCTTGGTATTAAAACACAGTTTTTAAATAAGCTACTACTACTCCAGAAAATGGCCAAGTTTGTCACTGATTGAAACAGTCCCAGCACACAATGGTGACATTTTTAACAGTCCAGCCCATCCATACTGGCATGATCCAATTTTGACATTTATCTGCCACGCCTTGCACTCTGCACTGGAGGCACCCCACAGTCCAACAGCTTTGATCTCTGACTCTGGTGTTCCCCAGGGCCACAGCTGCTAAATTACACTGAAATTGGTATATATGGGAAAAACTACCCCAAGCTGCACCCTATTTTATATCCACCACTAAAAAGTTAAGATCCCCATCAGCAGAAGAGTTATGCTGTTTAATTTAACACCTGACAGCTTACTAGTTTCGCACATTAAACTTACTGCCTCCTTTTACAGCACTGCCACTGAAACTGAACAGATCAACTCCCTACCTAATTACTGTTATCAAATTAGACTTGGTATGGGGAGTCACACAGCACCATTCATTATCTGATTATGCTGAACTTCTTAATAAGGAATAAATGCAGAATTTTTTGGACTACAGACCCATATAATCTCCATTCTCTTCAAATAAATGTCAGCTTCAAGTTATTGATTTTCTGAACTGCTTTTTATGTGACACTTGGCTTCTATCAATGAGACAAATTCCACATTTGCATATTAACTTTTTATGAAAACAGGAAATGAGCTGCAGCCCAAAATCTACAAACAAAGAGAACAGTGAAAATTTACAGAGTCCCAGGCTCCCTTGGGTGCTGCTACTATGGGTCCAATTGCTCTGAGGTGCTGTTATTTCTCACCAGAGCTGGGATGCTTTCAGTTTTAAAAATCCTGTGTCCAGCCTCACAGGACAGGGCCCTAATGGCAGATAGTGCCAAGAGATCAAACTCTTTGTAGTTATATTCGTGCTTTAGAAAGGCAAGTAAAAATATCTTGGACTCTCTACAACTTTACTGTGCCTTGAGATACTTGGTATTTTTCAACTTAATAAAAAAAAAAAAGAAGAAAAAAAAAACTTTAAAGCAAAAAAATCTGTGGGAAACTCAGCATTTACATCTTAAATACCTTGAAGGTATTTGCTCTTAGAAAAATTAAGGTATCTATACTATTATTATTATTATATCAGCAATCTATACTATTTTTATTTTTTGAAGTTAGAAATAGAGACCTTAAGTGTCCTCTAAAATGGATATATTTGGTCATTGAAATAACCACAACTATGGCTTTCACTGAATTTTCTACAGTTTATTGTAGAAAACAAATTATTATTTACAATTTGTTTTAATCATCAGTGGCAGTGTTAACATCTGCACCATGGCAATCTTAATCAGGAAATGCCACACTTAATTCTGTCGGTATTCAGAATTCTCTCTCCTAAAAGTTCTTCAGTGTTTAGGTGTCTTGGTGCTGTAATTTAGTGTTCAGCTGGATATAATTAATCAAGTCGTGATGTAATAAAACCACACGATGTTTCCATTCAAAATGGTCAAACAATAAGCCAATGAACCACAACCTGTCTAGAAATGTTTACAGACCCCACTTAATTTACTGACATTTTAAAATGCCACATCCTGCAAATTTACGCTGGTTCAGGCAATGAATTTTCTTGCACACAAGAGACCACCAAGCCATGCTGCTCTGACAGCTGAGTACCTGCAGTGAAAGCAGCAACCCCACAAAGCTGAACTTACTCATTTAAGGAATATCTTTCATCAGATCCCAGATGGTTAAAGGGGTTAGAAATATAAGTGCTGGATTTGTTGATATGAATAAACTCAGCAGGGTTTTAGTTTACTGTTCCAGACTTCTGCAGGTCTCTCAGTCCTCGAGTGAGATTGAGGAAGAGCAGTCCCCTCCTCGCCTGACAGGGACACACTTCCTGATGCTGCAGCAGCAGGTGCCCCCTAGGAGAGCACATCTGCCAACCTTTGTGAACCAGATTCACATCTGGGACTTAAAACACAGGCATGGACTGACACAATACTCACCTTTAAACTAACTAAAGTGATTGAACATCAATTAGAAACAGAGACTTCTATAAAACAATCCATAACTACCAAAAAGCTGGATCAGCTTCTGAAAGTATCCGTCTGTTTAGAGCCTGCAAAACCCAAGATTTTCATTTAGAGACCACAGCTCATTGTGTAAACTTATTTAAAAATAGTAGAGAATCAAACCACCTAAAATTTATTTCCTAAACCAAGCAATGCCAGCTCTTTGTGGAATCATTTTGCCAGTATGACAATTCTAGCTTTTCGTTCTGCTTCATTGTGCCTAGGTAATCACAGCCATGAACTATTTTTAGGTGCAGCCCTGTAGCAGCACAGTGCATACACTTCCCCTCTCCAGCAAAATCAGCTGGATTTGCAACAGGCAGTTTGGCTAATGGAATTACCACTTTATCCAGTGCTTCTGAAAACTCCCCTTCCCTGGCCCACTACAGCTCTCCAAGGAAGTTCTGTAGCAGAACATTCACATTCATTATGTAAAAATGAAACCCTTTCTGATACTGGCATTTTTTTTCCTGCAAAGTTGACAAAATGTGGTCTATTCTATTAAATTCTTACAATTCCTTCAGATATGGCAGGGGAAGAGACAGAGGATTTCCAGGCTCCATTTGCAATATTTTCATATTTTATGTATTTTGTAGGCCTTTGTTACCATTTGTCCATACTCTAACTTCTGTACATCTCGACACTGGTGCAATGTCATCCTGATTTAATGTCTTCTGGAAGTTTTACTACCATGCCAGCTTCTCCTTCCAGGTAAGTGACAGGACAACTTTATCAATCCAGTCCTAACAGGGATCCCCAAGGTATCATTCCTGCCTCCCAACAGTCCAGTGCTTCCCCTGCTATCATTACCCTCTTTTTTCCTGGTCAAACTACACAGCCCAGTTTTGAGTGAATAGCTCAAGAGGAATGCAGGTTTCCCAAAGAGCAACTGTGCCCCTCTCAGTGTTTCTTCAGTGTCTGCAGCTCTGATGTCTCCCTTCCTAGTCCAGTTCTGGCCCAAGTTTTACGATGATTTCAGGGTAAAACCAGGGTAAGGAAATGATTAATTAAATTCTTGGCAGAGTAAACAGACAATAGTATGATACAACAGAAGAGCATTTCCATTAGGATATACAACACAAATCTTTCTCTATGACCAAGGCCCACCAGTGTGCTAAACACAACTAACACAGTAAAGGCCATTGCAAAAGAAAAGCAGCCAGTGATCATCTCCTGCCCAAAGTATGAACAGATGCACTATCATGCAGTTCCTAAAAGAGGGGAAGTCTGATGTAAAGTGACACTACATCTATAAGAAAAATAAAAACAAAACCAAAAAATAGAAAAAGAAAAAAGATAATTAAATCTTTGGCCATTAGCCTACCTAGCATTTACTCTAGAGAAGAATTTAAAAAAAGGTACATGAGATTACACCTGGCTTGAACAGCAAAAAAATCTAATAAACTCATAAATGATTGGATTAGCTCTGTCCCAGGAAGCCAGCCTGGTACACATAACCTCTACAGACTAACTGTGCACAGCAAGAAATAGGAAAACTTGTGCTGCATTAATTTCCCGTTAGAAACAAGGGGGAAAAAAGAGAAAAACATGCTTAAATGTTGAGTGAAGGTCCCCTCCCCAAACTACCGCATAGCCCACATTTGACTGCACAGTTCTCTTCAAAGCACACACTGTAAGAACTGCCTGCAGAATCCAATTCCACAGTTCAAGTGCTTCATCTGTTGTTGTGTTAACCAAACTGGCTGATAGACTTCTAATTATTTTTCTAAAATTTCCTTAAGCCAGTCTGTGGGAAAAAACCCCAATAAACAAAACAAAAAAAAAAGCCCAATCCCCAAGCCACCAAATTGTTGCTCTGAACTGGGACTGCTTAACCAGACCTTTTACATTTTTGCAACCAAATTAAAAAAGATACTCTTTGGAAGCAAAGAAGTCAAAATGGTCTGGAGTAATCATTGGACATTATGTTTTTGGTTTCTTGTATCTGGGAAACTTTTCCTAGGACTTGGTAACACAGCTCCTCGCTGTGCTCTTTGCTACCCTGCCCTGCCTGAACACACAAAGCTGTGAGGAAAATTCTAAACCAAAGCCCAAAAGGGGATTAGGCAGTCCCAGCCCTGGTGCCTCCAGACAAGTGGAGTCCAGACAACACCAAGCTATGGGACATGATGGATTTTCCCTTACGTCTGCACAGCACTGCAAGCTCCCTTCACTTCTCTTCTTTGGCCTCATAAGTTTGGGAGTCAGAATCTGAAACAGAAGATCTGGAAACTGCAAATGCAATTTCATGCTGTCCTGAAGGACACAAGACAGAGTTTACTGTGCTACTGCAGTGTTGTGCTGCCACTGTACCTGATCCATCTCAGTTTGGGACTTTGATCCTGTATGGAGGCACTGAGCACATGGGTGCTTATCCCACACACCTCAGGAGAAGCACAGAGCTGAGTGTGCCTCTATGCAGCCAGGGAGAGCAGGTCCTTCACTGGAACAGATTTTGGAGACTCCTTCACAGAGCACAGTGCTTACCATCTCCACAGTCCTTCAAGGATTTCTTGTCCTTCATCACCCTGAGCATCATCATTGCCACACTCAGTCTCTTCCCTAAACACTTTCAAAGACAGCCAAGGCTCATCTTCTCCATTACTGTGAAACACTGCAATGTGCTTTTCAAACCTTTCAGGAACCTGAATACATCCTGATTTCACCCAGGAACGGAATCCCAAAATTCTTCCTAACAGTGGCATATAGAACAGGAGATAGGCTAAAATGTCTCTCTCTTCAGTATTTTTTTAATAGTTTAGTAGTCTCACAGGTTTTTCCTCTCTCTGAGGTGAGTCTTTTCCCAAAGAGGGTAGAAGATAACAGTGATCTAAAATGAGTGAGTCCTCTAAAGGCATTTCAAGCCAGGCAAATACAGTTTCACTATTTTGTCATGATGTATTTGAAGATATACTTGAAGCAGGCATAGCATTATGTTTTGAAACGTAGCTTCTTAATAACATTTAACTCCAAAACCTGCAAGATTTAAATAATTTTTATCTGGCAAGCTCTGTTAAATCCCCTGACAGTTAGAGCGGGATATCATGGACCAACCTTTTCCATCTAAAAGGGCTGTCCTGGTTTCCTTCTTCTGCACCTTGATTAGGGAAGAAGCCATCTTTAATTGATGCCTCACCTGTGAATAATGTTTGAATATACTGGCATTGCTACCTACATTATCTTGAACAGTGACATTTCCAGAAAAAATAGTAATAATTAAAATTATATATTCAACATCCTAATTACCACCACAATTAACATAGCACCATAGATTTAAGTGATCTTTGAAAACTAAGACAGGACAAGCCATAGACTAAGTAATCTATAGGCACTGACTTCTTCACCTACATGAGCTGGGTGAAAACCACATCATGTCATTATGTAAACGACCACTGGACCACTTCCAAGGTTATATCCTTCACAGCTGTGAACAGGAAAAGAGCAATATGAAAACACACAAAAACCTCCCACAAGGCAAAGAATCTGATTTGCATCAACCAAGGTACAAAGGACCACATCTTCAGGCTTGCCAGTATTAATTACAAATCAACTTACAAACACCAAGTATGATGAAAGTCATTCCAGCTACACGCTCATGAACACAGAGTATTTGCAGAGAAAATAAATCTCCAGAAATCCTATCACTCACAGAATTATTTATTCTCTGTAGAGGAAGGCAGTGCCAATTCTCTTACATGGTTGGAATTAATGCAGGCAAGCAGCAAATAAAACTGCAGGAGTTCCTGCTTTTTAGAACATTTAAAGTTCCTTCCACTAACTTGCAAAGTAATTTTTTAATAGTTTTTAAATAAGCTAATCCCAGTCCATCCTAGAGGATAAACATTTCACTGTGAAGTCGTTCTGAACTATCAAAGTCAGAAAGGCTACAGTTCACTGGAGAGCACCAGCCCTGATGCTATGGTTATGATGCTGCCTTCCAGATCCAGGCCCACAGTACTGTACAAAGAAGGCTTATCTTGTCCAACTGTAATTCCTTCTACTGCAGCATGCAGGAGCTATCAAACCCTTTGTCTCTTTCACTGATTCTGGATCTTTCGATTAAAAGTCATTTATAAATCTTGAAAGTTCTACCAGAGCATTTTTCTAAATAAAGTGTCTCTAAATAAAGTTCTACTTGAGAATAAAGAAGTACTTCAAATATTTTCTGGAGTATGTCTTCAAGTTGTCAATCAGTTTCTAGTTCATCTGAGGTAAACAATCTATTAGAAACACACTGGATTTTTGTCTTGTAAACATTTAAATCTGCACATTGGTGCTTTTCTTCTGTTTCTGCAGATATTTGATGTTAGCCAGCTAAAGCTACAACCAACATCCTTACAATTTCGTGATGGAATTTATGGGGAGAGGATTCAGAGAACAAAGTCCACATTGTTTCTCCTACAAGCAGAATCCATTTTCCCCTCACCTTTGATGACATCTGAGCCAGTTACAGTGCTCTTTGCTAGAGAATCAATTGCTTTGTGGACTGACAGGTTTGCAAACAGAAAGCCCAAGTTATAGACACAAAACACATCTGTCCTAAAGGAGCAGTTTCTCTCTCTCCTTGTGACCAGAGGGCCAATGGAGTAGAACTCCTCAGAACTCTGGAGAAAGCTTTCCTGTCGAGGCAGCATCCATAGATCATGTCACCCTGACCCAACAATGGCTGAAAATTACTGGGCTTCTGATAGGTCCAGGGGAAAATCTACAGCCAGTTACTGAAATTCTCTTGCAAAAACTCCCACAAGCAGAAGTTAGCCTGGTTTTAAGGAATTGCCTCCATTCCTGCAGATATGATATTGTGGCCAAAATTATTTGCAAGCATAAATTACGGGCCCAGTCCAATACTTACTGAGGCCACCAGAAAAACCTACTATTGATTTTGGTAGGGTTGAAATAAAGCCTACATATCAAAGTGCAGGTCTTCAACAAAAAAAAAAAAATAAATTTCTGGATAAGTGCTGTTTGGACCTGGAAATAATTGTGGATAATATTCCAAGTCCTCAATGTAAGAGGCAAAATTGAGTTACATATAAATGTCAGGATCAATAGCTGTCAACCCCCTGGGCTGGCAGGGCTTTATTATTTATGAAAAACCTACTTTTGGATTGGCCACATAATTATTTATAATATTTTACCACTTAACCCGTGTATTTATGCCCACCTATAAGTAACTTCAACAAATGGAGAAAAGTCAAGACTGGTATTTCACACTTTAATGTTTGTAGTGGCACCTTGGATGCACCTATTTTAGTGAGCATAAAGCAGATTATTGCAAACTCACAACAAATTTAATACAAATACAGCCAAGAACTTCAGCTAGCACCTAAGGGCAGGTCACTATCTTTACCTGTTTGCTGTGAAACAAAGATATCTTGAGTTCCTTAATAAATGGAAGTTTAGAAGTAATAAATATCCACATTTGAGTCTGGCTTACCTGAAGGACCTAGATGAACTTAGTGACTTTTCTGTGTAACAACTTAATAATAAGAAAAATTTCACCCTTGTGGCTGTATTTGCTTAAGTCAACTCATGGCCTCTATTTATGCTGAATGTGAATATTAAAATACTTAATTTTAAAGTGAATTAACAGAACAGGGGAATTCTTGAAGTCTGTCATGTGTATGCACTGAGCAAAGCAGGAAGGATACTGATACAGTAACTAAAGAATCCTGGTAAGTTTTCACAAAATGAAAAAGAGGACATTTGATGGACAAGTTTTGGAAGGTAAGGGAAGCACATAGAGAAGTCTGCATTCCAGATGTTTTAGGTTCCTAAATGCTGTTTTCATAAGCAACTTTGGTATTTTATACCAATGCACCTTGATTTTCAGAAGCCTTTTAAGGTGCTTTTGAAAGTGTTTCAAATTAACCACAGATCATCACATTTGCAATTACTGCCTCTTCACTTTTCCTCCTGGTTCAAAAAAATACCCTGAATGAGGACTTGGCTTGTGAGATCAATACTACAAGATTGGAACAGAAGAATTTCTAAATATATTCATTTGCAAATTAGCTGTACTGCAATTTCCTTTAGAGTAGCAAAATAAATGCATTCCTAGAGCATTTTTATTGCAGCATAGTTTGTTGACAATCTAGACTATATGAGAGGAAAAAAAAAATGACATCACTAAACAACGGCACAAGATACAACAAAGAATTTCAGCATCTGAAGTGATACAATATCCCAGTCTAACATCCACCGAGCTGAATTCAAAGAACTGGGGATAAGAAAACTTCAATACAGATCAAGGTCTTCTCTAAAGCCACATGGGGTTTGTGCAGCAGGGAGAAAACAGGAACTCCTTTAAGAGCAGGTGCTAACACTTCCCTCTATGCTACTCCACCACCAAGAGCATTTCCTTCAGCACTGACAATCTGTAATTGAGCTGACAGGAAAGGAAGGAAAGAAATCAGGAGACACTAATCAGGAGGCTCTATTTAGCAGTAGTCAGCAGTAGCAGTGCACCTGAAGTTGGGTAATCTTTTCAGAAAAAAAACAAAATTAAAGATAATTATTTTTGAAACATGACAACTAATCCTACTAAAAATTATTTTAATAAATGGTAGCAAGAAGCAGATTTAAAACAAGACAGGATTCTGAGTATATTCAGAGCATTTAAAATAGCAAATGCTTCTCATAGTGAAAATAGTTGTAGAAACAGTAAAGTACTTTTCCAATTCTCAATCTAGTCACCAGCAGAGACCCCACAGAATGCTGGCAGGACACACTCATCTTTAGGAGTCAATGTTTTTGGTCAAAACCATAAATATCTGCTATCCTAAAATATTATCCCTTCTGATTATGTCAAACAATTACATTTCAGTGTTAATCAGTATACATGAAGATGCAATTCTTCAACAAATTTATTTACTCCTCTCTATAAAATACATTCTGCCTGTAGAACTATGAATATTTCATGATGTACAGTTTTCAGAGGAAATATTTTATTTTCATTAACTTTTGCTTTATTCTACACTCCAAAAGTCTTTTAAATCTGACCACTCAGATATTTCTAGGGTAAATAAATGCACTGCAATCATCTGAATGCATCAGGAGGTAATTTGCTTGACCCTTAAAACCTTCATGTATTTTGATCTGTGACTATTAACTCATAATTCTTACATGTCTTATACTTAACAGTGAATATTTTAGTAGCTTTACTCGCACAGACTAATAACTTGGTGCACTCTGTGTGTACACACCAAACACATCTGTATGTAAAAAAGGATATATAGGTGGGTATTTCCATGTCTAATTAAATGCCCACACAAAATACATTTCAGTAGCAAAGTAGAGCATAAAAAAATTTCAAGAAACTACAGGTTGAAAGTTCCACATGCAGTCCTCTGACAACAGAACATTGGGGAAGTTCCATTTGCTCACATAGTCCTAAGCAGCCAGAACGGTGTTGAAAAAAAAGCACCTGGAAGCTGAAAATTCCCAAAGAGCTTGTTTTCCATTTGTAATTAAAACAGAAATTTGCATCCATCAATTCTGTATTAAAAACACAACCCAAAACATCTACTTGTATGAAAAGTCAGAAGAAATGGGGCTTGTATTTCTCTGTGATGAGGGGGCACACAACTCATTTTCTTCTGCAAGAATCACCTCTGCTGTCCATGGAACAAGTAACAATATAAAGTGTTAAACCTGTTTCAGCTGTCCAGGAGACATGGGAAATGAAGAAGAGACCATTAAATTACCCAGGAAGAGTCAATAACGTTATTTGACTTTATAAGCAGAAGTAAACATCATTCAAGCTGCGATTGAATGAATGCAGCATTTTGGATAAACAAAACTTTTGCAGGATCTGCTGTTGCAGGAGCCTCTGCCCCACAGTACTAAACCCTGCCTCCCTGGGCTGCATTTCTGAACTGCTGATCAGGCTCCCTGTGTGGACAGACAACAGCTCATCCCTCATCCCATCGACTTCCACTCCAATTCTCTGGGCCCCAAGTAAACATACAGGTATGCACATATCAAAAACGCTTTAATAATTCTAAAAGGAAGGCAAAACCTACCCATGTTATTTATGCAAAAGGTAAGAAATAGGCACTGACTAAGACAGATTGGCTGAGCAGCAGCAAGACTTGTTAGCAGGATTGACATGGGATGGCTTATACCCTTCATTCTCCTAGGAAAAGGAATTATGAACAAAAAACCAACTATGACTTATCAACCACCTTTCAAAAAGGCACCCTCTACTTGTCAAGAGGCACTCAACTATTCCTAAACTGGAAATCATTCTCAGTCATCAAAATAAAACTGAATGGTATTGGTTAAGCACTGCTCTATCTCCCTTTCAGATTTCAGGTTTTCACCCTCCTCTCTGCAGGGCCTTGATCCCTTGAGATTGCCTTACAGCCTCTTGGATATCCAAGGATCATCATTTTAATATCCAATTATCCTTGTGAGTGCCCACTGTAAGCATCAGCAAACTGCAATAGAGCTTCCAAAGGACACTACACAGCACAGTCCATTTAGAGGAAGGTTAATTGGTCTTTCAGGAGCCCATCCTATTTGCTAAAATAACATTCAACTCCAGTGCAATAAAGTGATTTTGTTCCTTTGTCTCAAAGCTGAAAGACTTAAAAAGCTGGCTTCCTTCTAGGGCAGAAGGGAAGCACCTAGGGCATATTTGGCTATAAGTTTCACACTTACATTGTTCAACAGATGTTTAAAATGGATTTGCAGGCTATAAAGCTGATTATTCACCAGCACGCTGTGACCAGACTGTGTCTCAGCAGAGTTTTGAAGAGCAGTTTAATAAATAGAGAATAGGAGATTCTTAACAAGAAATTGCACCTTTGGGTTTAAGAGGCACATAATTGAGTAGGCCAAAAAGTCAAAGACACTCAACTAACACTACACAACTACTGGAATGCACCAGAACAATTTAGGAAATGTCTGCTGTAATCTGTTTTGTGCTGCAGCACATCCATATTTAACTTTTATCACAGACACCGTTAGGTCTGTGTAAATTTTATCAGAGCCTGCCTTTCAGAAAAGGGATCTGAGATAGGAATTCTCATCAGAATTCTCTTAAAAGAAAATCTGGAGTAACTTTACTGAAGCACATACTTCATCGATAGGACACAAATAAATAAGAACAACACAAACAAAAAAGAAATGAGAGCCATTTTACTGTGCCCAGGAAAATATTCAAAATCAGGGCCTTGAACAAAAGCAATATTTATCTCAGGAAGTAAACACACTCTATCTAATTGGAATACTTGCACTGAGAGCTGAGTTATATTACTCCTGTTCCATGTAAAATCAATTGCCCTTCATTATTCTACCACTTTACTACTTTACTATTGCCTATGGAATTCTGTCTTAAGGGCTGCTTAACACATGGTCAACAGTCTTGGAGATGGAAACTTTTGGGGAAGTTACCAGGAGCTCTATCAGTAGTTTTAACAAGGACCAGTCTTTTCACCATCAGAATCTTCAAATTTGTCTAGAGTGACAAACTTTTAACACTTCTGACTGAGCAAAACCAGTGAACCTGTTAAACCCCGGTGTGGTTGCATCCATCTAGAGTTCAAGTAGTTTGCACTTTTAAAATTAACACAAACTGAAGGGACAGTGCTTTAATTTAGTCTAATTAGGAGCAAATTAAGGTAATTAGGATAAATCATCTAAAACCCTTGAATGTATGCATCCCATTCAGAAATTACCCTCCCAGAAGCAAGTTCTGAACTACAGGAGAGAACCCTTACTCATTTCAGTGTCTGAAACACAGACTCAGAACTGCTTGTAAAATTTGTCTGTGGAGATTAAGAAAATGTGTTGGTCTAAAATCAGGCATTAATTCTTTCCAATGATGAAGAAGTTCCAAAGATAAATGGATGTAGCACTGATATTTTAGAAGTTGATAATACATGAATGTTCAAAGACAGAATAAAATATTTAATTCTGCAGGAGTGCTGAAATACTTTGCTTTACACTGCTTTAATGTATGAGTTTATTTTACCAGGAGCTGGTAAACTCATATAATAAGCCAAACCTACAAAATAAACCTAAATTTATAAACCAAAGGACATGTGCACAAGGAAAAGCAAAATGGTAATAGAAAAAAGAGAGCTTTTATGGCCTGATGACAACTAACCTGACACACTGATCATGCAGTTCTAATACTTCTAGGACCAGTTAACGTTTAGAAAACATGAGTCCCAGGCTTGCATCTGGAAAATAAATTAGTGTTGGTTTAGGAAATTCTCTACCTATTCTTATGAGATGAAGGCAGCAAGAAAGTAGAACTAATGACCCCACATGCTTAAAAGAGCTAGAAACCAGCATTGCAAAGCAGTAGCATGCAGAGTTTTTAAAAAATACATTGCACAACTACAAAATTGCTCAAGTGAAAACGATCAAAAATAACAGTGCAGCAACAGATTTCCTGCCTTCTTCCCCAGTGTTTTTTCTCTTCACTAAACAGTCATTGCATCATCATGGATATGGGTCAAAATCCATAAGAACATCCTTGTAGAACACACAATATGCCCAGCTCTCTCCTCTTCAGGTTTGGTCCTGCTGCCACTATAAAGACCAATGAAAATTGCTTTTAATTTGACAAATTCAGGATCAAAACACAAACGTGACCGAGAAATCAAGCTTTTCTACAAATTCTTCTGTGACAGCATTTAACTTCTAAAGCCTCACAGAATGCCACTAACATCAGATGCAGGTGTGAGCATAAGTCTAAGTCTTCAGTGACACCGACCTCTTTGTTCCAATGGTACAGAGGCATTTAAACTATTTTAAGGCATTATTAATGAGGAGCCTAATTTCAATTTATTAAAAGATGTGCTTACTTAAATACATGAGTTTCTCATCTAGTGCCACAGAATAGGAAGGCATATGTAGGTTTTAATACACTCAGGGTGAAATCTCTCTATGCAGTAAGTGGAGACATCGCTGGTGCCACCATTAACCACTCATTACAAGGAGCACACGCACTCCTACCTGTGGGGAAGCAGAAAGGTAAAAATCCAAAGGATTTATTTCTTTGCACCACAAAACCTGTTTGACAGTTCAACAGTCACCAGGGCTCCCAGGGCAGTTATTGCAAGACCAGGGACTCCACCTGAAGCTCTCTGCTTCTTTCAGATCCTCTGCGATCTCATAGGTATGGGAATAATGACAAAAGGAAAACGCAAAGCAATACTACTCAGTAAGATGCATCGGCAATACAATGGAAACAAATGTTCCCTTTTTATCCTGAATATTCTCCTTAAAGCCCCTTGGGCTCTGTGTTTTCAAAAACAATGTAAAAGTACAAGTTTAAGGAATTTTGGCTTCATTGTCTGAGAGGACAGAAGGAAGAAAACTATTAATGGAATTGTCCATCTCTTCAGCGTGCTGGAAGAAGCTCCAAGCTGGGCGATGTGACGCCAGCAGTGCTGCGGGAAAAAACGGGCGGCGAGAAAACCATTTGGCCATGAGCGTGAATGAATATTAAAAACACCGTCCCGGGGAGACGCTTTTGAAAGGAGATCATCCGTGACACTGCGGGGCAAAGCCGCACTGCCTCCTCCTGATTATCGCTATTGGAACAACCCAGCGAGCGCCCATCGCTTCCCGGAGCAATGCCGGGCTCCTGCGGGATGCTGCTGCTCCCACAGCGCTCCGGCTGCAGCGGCACCGCCCGAGAGCCCGCCTGGGATCCTCCCCCGCGCTCCGGCTATGCCCCTCGATAGGTGAAAAACAGCAAGGCAAAACAGGAAGAAAATACGTCCTATAAGGTGACAAAGTGCACAGGTGGTTAAATAGGCAGCATCAAGCGCCTCCGCTCTAGATTTTGGAGGCACTCATCACACACTCGGCTCAGGAGCGTTCGGGGCGCTGGGAGGGAGCAGAGCATCGCCGGGGAAGGGAGGGAGGAGCCGGCCGGGGCCGCCCCGGGGCGGTGTCTGAGGGCCCTTCCCCTACAGCGGGCGTGCGGCACGGCTGTGCTGTGTGCCCTTCGTACCTGGGCACCGCCGGGCCCCCGTCGGGCTGTGCTGTG
>VZTB01001207.1:177608-197182 GCA_013397245.1 Thryothorus ludovicianus
TTTTTTTTTTTTTTTTTTAATGAGGGCAGGATTAGGTTTCTTTTGCACAGTGTAACACAACCGGCTCATATTGATGCTTCACTAGGAAATTTGAAACAGATTCTGTCATGGAGAATGGTTTAATTATCTTGAAGTCATAACATAACATAATCATAAATGAAGCCAAATCTGAAAATAGTGAAGTAATATTGTTCAGATGTGGAACAATCATGTATAAACTGAAGATTAGTTTTCAAATAGCTTGTAAACTAGATTGCCTGAGTGGGAAGTAAAGTCTGTGTGGGAATAATCAATGGGTTATAATCAAATAGCCTGAATCAGAGGGTTTAGGGCCTATGATTTCACTTCTCAATTGCTTTCCACACCAAGTGGTCCATGTTTAGCTGGGGTAAACTGCACATTAAAACTGATGGAGAGCAATTAGGTAACTAAATACCACATCAAAATTCTCCAATTCACATCAGAACAACTGAGCCCTCTAATTCAACAGGTATATTTCCCCTTTCTCTCCTTTCTTGGCATATACTTCTTTCCCCTCTCATCCCAGATAAAAATAGTGAAGAGTAAATATAACAGCATGGATTTCAAAGCAGTGTGACACCAGGTAAAAGCTGCAATTGGTATTAGGTATACTCCAGCTGCTGAGGAAGAAGTGAATTATTACCATGAATAAACAGCAACCAAATTCCAACATAATAGCTCAGTGTTAATGGAATAAGCAGAAATTTAGCTTGTCACACTCACATTTCTTATACACTTGATTTCCATATACCATAATAGTAAGGCCAGCTTTCAAAGCAAAAGCCAGCCCAACTGTCTTCTGGAGAACTGTAAAAAGCAGAACCACTAATCAAAGCTGAAACATGTAACTTTGAACTGACTTTGTGTCATGAAATAATACTGGCAATAAGAATTTATGAAGAAGCTATGAAATAGTGTTCCATCCAATTATTGAAACATATTGTTTGGATGGGATGGAAGCTATGGGAAGAGGGATATATAGTATAATTAGAAAAAACAGTGGAGCATAACATAATGGCCCAGTGACAAATCTGTAGGCTGGGAAGAGCACCAGAGCAATGTTTGGGTTATGGAGCAGTAACAGCAATAGGATCTCTGCAGCACAATTGCCTGCTCTCAGGAAACAAGGTTGAGAAAATTAATTTGTTCAAATGCATAGTTAATAAAATACCTGGTGCCTCTGGTGAAGTTTTCTCAGTTGACTCTTCAGAGAGTAACAGAACAAACTAACTTACATTTCCCTCCAATGGAGAGAATCATTCAGACAACAAGCATGAAGTTAAAATTAAGCTAAAATAAATAAGATAATAGAACAGGTTTTAAACAGCTTGTGAATGACTGGTTTAGATTAGATAATGGGAAAAAACTCTTTACTGTGAGGGTGGTGAGACACTGGTACAGATTATCTGGAGACATTGTGGATGCCCCATCCCTGGAAATTTAAGTTCAGGTTGGATGGGGCTTGGAGCAACCTGGTAAAAAGTGTCCCTGCTCATGGCAGAGGGGTTGGATCAAGATATCTGAGGTCCCTTCCAACCAAGGGCATTCTATAAATGTTAAAAATAGAGTGTTTAATAATTAATTATGCCTTCTCTACCATCCTCCAACAGTTAAGCTATGAGGTTTCATCAGCTTGGACCAGCACAGGCAGCTGTGTGAGGGTACCCATGTGATGCTGCACAAGGAACTGTTTGGCTCAAATTATGTTTAATTTTAGAAAATTAGATTCCAATTATAAGTTTTCATCTGGCTGATGCTTGGCTTGTAAAGCCTTGAAAAGTAAATGAAATCTTTTAATAATTCCAACTAATACCTTCTGTGAAAGCACTGAATTTTAACACAGTGTAGGGAATATACTGGTCTCCAGTGCCTTCCCAAACTCTTCATTTCAGATATTTCAAAATAGAGTTTAAGTAACTACATTTACTTTTCAAGTGAAATCCACTGAACTATTATTAAACTATTATTAAGACTTTGTTAAAGTTTGTGATAAACTTTAGGGAAACACCACAGATGTTCATGGTAGGGGACATGCTGTCCAAGTGTACTGATGAGTGAGTATCTATCTCACCCTTTTTTCAGACCTGAGTCATTCCAATGGTTTTTTCCTCTTGCAAGTCAATGGAGAGAACTGAAAAGCTCAAAATGAATTATTTCTTTCCTGCTGTGTAAGTGCTAAGTTAGGAAGTGCACCTCATCCTGAGAAGCAGAGAAACGTAATTTAATGATGGTTCTTTGAAGGGAAATTTCTTAATGAGGAAGCGAGCACAGAAACTGAGCTGCTGCTCGAAGGGTGAATGAAGTGCTGGATTTAATTTTTATTGTAAATCATCTGTATTCATGACTGTCCCCAACTAGGTGCTGACTTCAACTATTTCTAGTCTCATCACAGCAGGAGAAAATAATCATAACCCAGCTATAGCTTCTTTTCTAAGTCAGTAGTCAGTTGTGGAAAAAGCCCCTGTCACTCAATTTCTTTAATGCAGCTAATAAAAATATAGATTTTTCCTTTTTCAGACAGTAGAGATGATCAGAAAGAGACATAGAAAAGACATAGAAAAGAGAAAATGCCCTCAGCAAAATGGGGCTGGAGAAATTATATTCTCAGTTGCTGACAAACTACCCATTAAATCTGTCATGTCATTCCAAAACCCTCCAATCAAAGTGTTTTTCAGTAATTTACTTGGAAGCTGTTAATTTAATTAAATAAAAAAAAAAGCCTAAGCAGACAAGATGTATGGGATGATATAAAATTCGTGCCAGTTTTTAAGTGAGGTTCCATTAATTTTATAGTTTTGTGTGAATTACTGGATTTTATCCTGTTTCGGGTTTTTGGGTTTTTTTTTCCCCCTCCAAGATAATCTTTCCTTTTGCAAGAAGCCAAACCTAAGAAGCTCTGCAAGGCCCTTGGCTGCTGTGCCAGATTTTGTGCTAGCTTAGGCAGGGCCTGCCTTCCCCAGTGCTGGAGTTCTGTACAATTCCCCTTTTGCAGACCTCACCCTGCAAGTTCTGGGGCAATCGAGGCTGAACTGCCCAACAGGGGCACCCACAGCAGCTGGCTCAGCTCAGGAAACTCCACGGTATCTCAGTGTTAGATGATGCCTGTGTGAAAAAGGAGAAGCTGGCTGGCAAACAGCTGCTTGCCATTTTGCTGCTTCTGCAGCCACCAAGCACCTATGGGGACCAAATCCTTCACAAATGACTTTAACATTTATTAGACTGGGTGTTAGCAAGCACCTGGCACAGGTAATTATTTCTGCTCCTCCTTCAGCAGAATCCATGTAACTGTGGATTCTGAGGCAGTGCATTCCCACAGCATTACCATGAGCAGATAAAGACGATTACATGCATCTCTCCCTTCATGCTGAACTCCCCGTTTCATCGCTGTTTTGTTAAATACAGCCTTTGATTACAGAAAAAAGTAATTATCAAACGTGTCACAGGCATGCTAAAAATAATTTTTCCAGCACAAAGTAGCTGGGTAGGTAGGTTAATCTGCTTAGGCAAGATCTCTCCTGCTTTTTATCTTGAGCTCTCATTTGAAATGCATGTTTTCATCACTTCATTGTAGGCTTCACCTGAAAAATTGTGTCACTGTTGCAATTATAATTAAGTTGGAAATAAAGTACATCTTTAATTAGCTCTCCTTTCAAATTCAGATGGCTAAAAAGCAGGAGGAATTTCTGAATGAGCTCTGGTCTGACTTTGGCTGAGCAGTGTCAGTGCTTTGGGAGTGACAGAAGTTTCACACCTCTGAGAGCAGCAGGTCACACATCCCAAATGATTCCCACTCTCTGCAAGAGCCAGATCAAACACAGCATTTGCTTCCCTCTTTTCCAATAAAACACTGTCAGCTTCACAGGGAAATGTCATAAACCCAGTAAGTTCCCACATAACATGATGCCTACTGGATTTGCTTGAACTCTCAACCAGACAAAGCAACTTAAAGCATGTCCCTCTACAATTTTTGTCAAAAGTATCTGTAATGCAAGGATATAATGCTGCTAACTCAGTTGAGAGAGCAGGACAAAACATGATTGTGCTGGGCTGGAAAAGTGGAATCACAAAGATTTCTTTTTAGTGGTTTTGTTTCAGAAAGAGGTTAAGAAAATATACTTGCTCTACCAGATTGCCTAGGTAATTGTCCAATCCCATGTTAAAAATTTATGCAGAAATGTAAGAGTTACAATTGTAATCCCTTGAATAGTTAGAATCAAGAAAATGAGATGACTGATGCTTAAGTAGGTTGAGCAGGTAGAATGGTCATTCTGAGTCCTTGGGCTGATTAAGAAAGCATCCAAGGAAGAATAAACCTCAGTTCAAAATCAAACATTTTCATACAGTTGCCTGGCAGGGATCCAGTGACACTATGTCCTGGATGGTTAACCAGTGCATTTTGATGGATTTGTTAATGGGCAAAAAATCTAATTCTCAGTTGTTAGTGAAATATTTACTCTTCCTTTAAAGCCAGACAGAGCAGTGGCAGTTGTGAAGCAGTCAAATTCAGAGCTGTTAAATAGCAATTGCCATACAGGCTATGTGAGAAATAACTCACAAACTTTCATAGCAGGCAAAAGAAATCAGCACCAATACCCACTTTCTCAGCTCCAGCAGTGGAAGGGTGTGGGAACAAACCAGTGAGCTCTTGGAGGAGAGTGAGGATGAAGATTCTCACTCTCAGAGCCCAGAGCCTCAGAGTCAGTTTGGAAAATAACCTAAGCAGGACTGGTGGCTGATGCAAAAGCCCAGGGAGGTGGCAGAGAGAGAATTTGTCTTGTTACTGGGAGGATTCGTCTGTGGGGCTGCAGCTTCTGCTGAAATTTGGGTGGTTCCCAGCACCTGTAAGGAATGCACTGCCCAGCTCAGCCAGAACAGTGGATGCTACAAGTCACTGCTGTTCCTTCTGGATGCAAAGCATCATTTGTTTCACCTGCAGAAGCAAAGGGCAGGGCTCTACCTGAGCCTGCAAATTTTCATTTCTACTCAAGGTTCAAACTCCTATTGCTGCAGTGCAACTCCTGACATGCTGCAGGGTGGATTTGCTCTCAGATCACTGCACTGTGCTTTGCAAAGGTGTTGGAACCTCCCTGTCAGAAGTTACACGTGGTATCTATAGGTCATTTCTTAGGCTGAGTTTTTGTGGGAGGAAATTAAACTGATATTCATTTGCCTATTCTGGTTGTCTACTAAAAATGGAAAAATGGTTAAGGTGTTAATTTATACCTAAAAATATTAGAAGCTACCTGCTCCTACTGCTGCAACTGAACATATTGTCACATCAGTCTACACACACAAAATGGGGAAGAAAACAGATTTTTATTAACCAATCATTGGCTTTGTCACTTCCCCGTTCATTGATCTAAAATGGTGCTCATTTGTAAAAATCTATGTTGCTGAATCTATGTCCTTACTCTAGTGAGAGAGCAGAATGATTTAGCACATTTTCTTCAGCTGCATTACTAATTTATACCTACACTGAGCAAAAGGTAGCTACAGGAACAGCATCCTTTTAGCACCAGCTTTTAAAGATGCAAGAGAGGAGCTTGAACTTATCCTTTAAAAAGGGCTTCTGTTACAGAACAGGTATGTAAACCTCATTAAAATTATCTCAAAAAAATACACATGAAAGAAAATGGTTACTCCTTTACATGAGTAGATTTAAGAAGGAAAGATTTTAATATCTACATAAGGATCCAAAAATTCTTCTACAGAAATTAACTTGGAGAAGACAAACATTTCTCATTGTACCATAACCTTGTTCAGCCTAATTTGTGTTCACTGCTCTGTGTTATTCAAGATTTTGCCTTACCCAGCTATTTATAATCATTACAAATATTCCACAATAAGGCTTTTTCCATATAAGAGATTTATAGTATTTATATGCTAATTGAGAAAACTGAACATAAATTTGAATAATAATGAAATTAAATAGCATTTCCACTATTAAACTATCAGCTGTGGGCAGCAATTCACTTTTTACTTAGGACTCGACAGATTTTCCTTGGGAAATATTAACTTGGTAATTGAAGGACTTTATTACTACAATAAAATATATTAAGAAATATCTATTAAATCAATAACTTAAAAGATAATTTAAACTGTGATTCTAGATATGTGAAAATTATTCCAAGAAACAGGTGCAGGGTTTTGCTCTGCACTAAATTTGCGTAAGTTATGTAACAATATACTTTTAGAGAGCCCTGTAAAGTTCCAGGCCTCTGTGGAGATTAGGTGTTTTCAGCCCTGGTGAACCTTTCAGGAATCACAGAGCCTCCCAGGAAAATTGAGAGTGTGGATGAGGAGATATTTGCAGCAAATATCTGATACAAAGCAGCTCGAGCTCCAGCGCCTTGGCTGAGCTGCATCCACGTGGGGAATTCACACCCTTCTGAGTTCACCACTTTTCCTCCCCTGGCTCTTCCAGGCCTCAGAGCAGCCAGAGAACCAAAAGCAGTATCAGCTGAATGCAACCCACCCCCATGCACTCATCTTTATTTTGTCAGGCAAAACTGTGCTAATGCCATTGGAAACGCTCCTGATAATGTCAATGAGGTCAGCACCTCACCCCAATAGACAGTAGCTTTAAGAGCTCTATGGTGGCAAATTGATTCTCAATATTTCTGGCATTTTCACTGCTGTTTACCTTCCAGAACTACTCTTCACTGCTCTGTATTGTTCACTTGACCTGTCTTTTGCTCATGCCTTTTGTCAGGGAAGTGCTTTGGTTTTGTGCAATGGGAGGAGACTGGAGCTTCAAAGTCTCCAAATCTGTAATGAGCAATTAATTCTGGATACCTTCCTCCTATAACTGACTTTAGGATTAGAACATATACACTAAGATGTCATTTTATCAGAGTATTCCCTATATTTTTCAAATATTTCTGTCACTAGCATCACTCTTGTTCAGTGAAATAAAGGTGCCTTTACCTTAAATGCAGCACACTCTCATGTGGAGTAGAGTCTTTCTCTCAAGCCTTTCTCCTATCAGGAGAAAATAAACAGCAGCAGAAAAACATGGAGCTGCCAGCTGAGGTGTTTGTCCAGCTGAGCCCAGCTCACAGTATTCTCCAGAGGCAGCTCACTTCCTACCCCATTGGCACCTTGCTATAGTGTCTGCTCAGAGACAGAAGCAGAACACAAAAAGAGAAAATATGTTTGCACATGACTTGGACAAGAAATCATAATGCAAATTCTCAGAGGTCAGGAAGCCTGGCCAAGCTACAGCAGCGCACAGCCTCAGTTATATTCATAATGCAGGTGACAGTGCAGCACAGAACAATGTGAGCTAGTTTTAAACAAGCCATATAAAGAGCTCTGGGTCCCTTTAAGCATTTTAAGAAGGTAGGGTACCTTGAAATTAGGGCTTGAAGCATCCACTGAAAATTCTCCAAACTGCTCTTTCCAGTTTTATCAGGTACAAAACATTAAGAGTTGCCAGATGAAAAATATAACTGCACTTGACCAAGAGGCCTGAAGCAGACAAATGCTTGGTGCCTGTTCTGAACTTTCAACAGAGATGGCCCATGCAGTCCAGGTCTCCAAAACCCTGATGTTCTCTTTCCTCAAAACATCAGGGGTTGTGGTGAGTCAAAAGGATACCACAGATGAACCAGAACTGTCATTACAACCTCCTTCTTAGCTTGGCTTCTCTTCTGTTTTGGCATTACCAGTTCGAGTACTTCAGCTACAAGCTCATTGACTGCTCAGTTTCTGCTGGAAAAGACAGGCTAAACAAATAGCCTAGGTTTTTTTCTTTTCCCAATACAGTTTTCTTACTCTGATGTGAACCATCTGAAATATTGTAGAACTTTAACCAAAACCCCACAACACTGAGGTGTGTTCAGTGATGACATGAAAGCATTGTGCAGAGGGGTAAGTCCATAGCCCCAAGACAGCAAAAGCTACAAAGACAAAATATCAGTGTAAGCAAACAAAGACCCTTTAGTGAGGTTTCTCATATGTCTCTCACAGAATAACCATTGCTTCAGAACAACTCCAAATTTACTACCATATTCACAAGGAACATAAATCCCAAAGCTAATGGCTGATTTCAGACATTTACATTTTAATAAGTGCATGACACAGGGCCATGTTAAATTTGTGTCTCTAGCCATGGCTTCTGTACATAAAGAACACAAAAGTGTATGAGATTACTGAGCTAAGAATGTTGAAAATGCCCTCCCAGGTGAATCCCTTAGTGCACATTAACAGGGAAAATTCTTTATTGATGTTCTATTAGATACAAATTTTCTATGCATCGTTAAATAAAATTCTTCACAGAAGACAAAGGTACATGTTTTTCTAAAAACTTCAGTGAAAAAGAAACAAAGGCTTTACTCTGTTGCATCCACCTGGCAGCCAGACCAGAGATGAAGCAATTGTTTGAAGTATTTTGCTTGATTTTGGTTTCTCTGATTTAGTCCTCCAATGCCAACAAGAAGAAAACCAAAATGATTATATAAAAACCTGCGGAGTGGATTCACATAATATTAAAGTGTTTAGATTTTCAGAGCAGGGCTTTTTAAGGATGCCAATTTAAGAAACTGAATTCTTCAACATGTTGTTGCACAGAGCACTGCAATGGACCTTGGAGAAATTGAAGCATGAACAGGCAGGCAGCTGGAGGTGACCTTCAGGAACCTGGAAAGGACTGAATCATCAGGCAGGGATCCTCATTATCAGTGCATTTCCTTAGGTTGTCTCAGGCACATTTTCAACAGACTGCTGAACAGCATCACCCCGGGAAAAATATAGCAGAGAAACACAGGATTATGTGGTTAATCATCATATTTTGTGAGCAATCACATGCCTGTGGCAGTACCATGGGCATGGCTGGCTCTTTCCACCCTGTTGCAGAAAACCAACCTGTTTATTTTTTAAAGGGAAATAGATGCAAGCACTCCAGTTTGATGCAAAGTCACTTTCTAAGATGAGGGAATGTAATGTCATTATGTAATGACATTATTTTCTGTTTGTTCTACTTTTCTATGGTGTCATCTGACAGCAGGAGTTGTCTGACAGCATTTGAGCAAAGCAAACTCCAGAAAATGAAATGCAGGAATTCTGAGTGCAGACTGATTTGCCTGTGGATGTTACACTGGGTAACAAAACATATCCCCTCAGATATCTAGAGCAGCACCCACTTCAGTAGGACTTAAAACTCAAATTCTCAAAGGAGCAATCACTTCTCTTATTGTACACTCAATTTTTTTCTACTTAGGATTTTCACATGCAAGTGGGATACTTTACAGGGCCATAAAAGTATGAAGATGTATTTTAGCTGAAAAATATTGTTACAAAATTTAAAATATTGCTTTATATCATAAACCAGGAATAGTGTTAGCATTAATATTTCTCCCATTTAAAATATGTTTCACTTATGAGAAACTTTCCCATCATTTGGCAGATTTAACAAGCCATTTAAGGAGAAAGTGGGAAGACAGTTACAAAAGTTGCAAGACTGAGATCTTCAGGAGGCTGTCTATTCTTTCAGTGACCGTGCAAATGGGACCTCAGCCATTGCCACAGCACAAATTATACCAGCTGCAGAAAGAGAAAATAGTATTTATTCCCTGATTTGAGTTCATCTTAGTATATATATTTCGAGAAATGCCTCTTTCACCAATGAAGTTTTGACATTTCTTTTTTTCCACTCATTATCTCTTTAGAAAAGTAGAACACTGAGCCCACATCTAGTCTGACTGATGCATATAAACTTACTGGCCATGTTTTGTAGGTGGAAGGAATACATTGTCACCTTCATTTTAGCATAAATCCCGTGAGAAGATGAGAATTTACACAAAAATTGCAAGTGAACCAGAAAAGAGAAATCAGGATCCCTCTTGGCACAATTACAGCCATGATGAACTAGTTCTTACAGCACTGTTCACGTGTTCATTATGTGCTATTGACCTGTATTCACATTCACCTTCCTAAGGTGTGAAACAAATATGAAAAACTTGTCTGATGCATTAATGAGCCCAGCTTGATACCCTGATAGCTACCAAGCCTTCCATAATGTGCTATCATTGAGGAAATCAGAGAACAAATTTGTCTCTCCCTCATGCAGTGGAGATAAACTTGTTCAACTAGTAAGCTAAACCCCAAGGAATTACCAGTACATGTTTCTGGAAGAAGGATTGCTGTGGTACTGTATCTCTACACAGTGTGATTTTCTTCATAGCAAGCCTAATTCTAGAATATTCTTCAAATGCATGAAAACATGCAAACAAATATGTTTGGATTTCTCCTCTGGAAGGATAGCAGTGCAGCAGGCTATTTTTGATGGAACGTTGGCTCATGTGCATGTATGAGGGAAACAGATGCAAAAGCACTAAATTGCCAATCCAAAACTGGTCCATGAGAGACTCAGCCATTCACAACCATCAGGTTTCTTCTTTTCCCCTTCGAAAGCTATGCAGGGCTGCTCTTTCCAGAGTAGCACAGCTATTTTCTTTCCATGACATTGCAAAATCTTTTACATTTTCAACTGTAGAAACAGAAACAATGAACTGTACTTGCCATATGTTTGCAGATTTTTGCATAACAAGTGCTTTCTGCATTATTCCAGCTGTTACTAATGATTAGTCATTGTTAAACCTGATGGACATTTAGGGAAATTTCCTCTCATCTAATGCAATGAAGATGGGCAGAAATTCAGAATCTCAGCTGCTTTTCTGACTAAGGGCTCACAAGGCAGTCAAGGAAACAAGATACCATTAAATCCAATAAACTCCAATCTTGGAAAACAAATTTTCTTCTGGTGAAAGACATTTGTTGTCTTGGTGCCAACAGTAAACATCTTAATCAGTCATTTAGTTACTGTGACTTTCAGCTCCATGGGATGGCTACTGCAGTAGGAAGTCTCCAGGCCCTAAGCAACCTACGGACACAACATCCAGTGCTGCCAGTTCCAATTCAGCGATGCCAGTTTGCTTTGAGAAATGCTGAAGTTTGCTTCATCTCCACAGCTGAGAGCTTTAACTGAAGCTTTGTTAAAGAACTCTCTCCCTGGTGGCTTCTCTGATGCCCAGTCAGGTGCGAGCTCACCCTGTGGTGCTCCCCTCAACAAAGACATTTCAGGGACATCCTTTCCCCAGACACTGGCTACTAGGAAGAAACTTGGTTGACCATGATTTTTACTGTTGCCTCAGAGAAATTTGACAGGAATTAACCAACAGGAAGATAAACAGATTGGTAGAGGTAATTTGAGAGACACAAGACAGACACTGTCAATGACAATGGGAATTCATTAGTCTTTTTCCTTTAGAAGTCAGGCTAATAATAGTGGAAAGCAGTACAATTCTTTTAGTGTTGTGGACAACAATATCCAATTTGCATTATTTAATTTTCTCTTGACTTGCTCTTAGAAAAATATCAACAGCCTGACTGCACCAGTCACTTGTACAACAAAACAAGCACCTATATCCAACTATCAGTCAGTGGCTCTATAAAGCAAAGCCTCATGCTTTCCAAGACACCACTCAATGTTAATTAATATTAACACATATTTTTTTCTAATTATTGGTCAGATTTAGATTGTCTGCCTTTGTATAGACAGGAATAATGGTGGCTGTATGATCACTTCCTGACATAACATTATTCAGGCCCATGAAGTGTACATTTATACAGCTTCCTATATTGCTGAAACCAGTGCCTCTGGATGTACCTAAAGATAAGGACACTGTTGGAAGATAAATTCTCTTTTAATCCAGCTGCTTGAGTGATTGTACCGACACTTCCCTCTCCACCACTGGGCTTGGAATAAGAATAACTGTGCAAAAAGTAGCAGGAGTTGTCAGTCCTTTTCTGAAACTAACTTTGAATGATCCTTAGCTGGAAACAGAAGCAGCAGCCACCCTTCCATGGAAGCTGAACTGAGTTTACAGCAGCCCCGTGCTGGTTCTCCAAGCCCATCTAAGAGTGGGCTAATGATTCCTGTGTTTTTGGAAGCCAAACCCAAACACCATGGCCAGTGTCTCCAGTGAAACCGATGCAAGACATAGACGATTCCCTGACTTTTCCTTACACTAGAGGAATACCAATGATTGATCTGCAATCTGTGTACATCTGGTACAACCCCCTAAATTTAGGGAATCCAATAAAATTGAAATTCTTCAAAATGTTTTTGCAGAAAGATCTAAGGTGGGACTTATCACAACACCAATGACTTGTCCTAGCACAGAACTCTGAACACAATCCAGCCAGAACTGTGTCATGTATCCATGTTGTGAAAATGAACCACAACAACAAAAACCCAGCTAATTCCAGAGGTAAAGTTAAGTGTAAGTTATGGGTAGGTGCTATTACAGACAGGTTAAAAGTCTTTGAAAATCTGCAGTCTGTGTTGCATACTTTGTATCATTCTTTTCTGAAAGCAAATTCTTAGATGCAGCTTTAAACCTAAGCAATGACGTTATCCAGGATACATTTTCCTAGTGCACAAAAATGAAATGTTCTGACATCTTCCCTGCAGAAATTCTCCGTGTGATTCAGTCATTCTAAAGAGAAAACTCCCATTCAGTTCAGGAGGAATTTTCAGTCAATACAAATGTATTTTTCTTGGCTAAAATGCACGAGCTTTGTAAGTGAAAATGAGTGTGCATAATTCTAAAGAGCAAGATAGTTACAGCTAATTTAACTTTAAAGGAAAATTGAAAATAGTGCCAAACATATCCATTACTGGAAATCCATGGAATATTATATATACATAATGTTAATTAGATAACATATGCCCTCAGCTTTAGCATAATCCTCTTTCATCACTATCCACTGCAATGTTGTCAAACAGACTATACAGTCGTAAAGTAGCACAATTTGTGTTATCAGCAGGGAAAAAGCTATTTGGAAGTTCTTGCAGACTCTACATAGACCTACTCTACTCTTGACCTTGAACACTTCAGCCTCTGCTACCATCCTCAACTTGGTTCATGCCAGTTTTGAATTATACTTCCAATTGCATTAAGTAAAAGCCTCAAATGTGTTATCTGTCAAGTGACTGTGCTCCAGCGCATCCAGATGTACCAGACCTTCCACCCCTGCTTGCCACAAGGGAACACCTCCCAGGCAGCAAGTGTGCCCCAGGGAAGGGCTGATCAGGAGACCAGAGAACAAAACGCCCTTTGGGAGGAACAGAGTTTCCTAAAGATCTCAGTGCCCGTGACACTGTGTCTCCCTGTAGGACCTACCTGTCAGTACGCACCAAAGGACAGCTGGAATTAAACATTTCTGCATGGAGCCAACTGCAGCAGAGCAGATTCACTGGGAGGTCCCAGCAGGACAACTTCCTTCAATGCAAGCTGAATAATGGAACAGCTGGAAGCTGCCTGCAGCGGCACAATTCAGCCCTGCCCTGCTCGCTGGTGCCCGGACAGAGGATACATTTACCTTTGAGTACAGCACGGGCTATTATGTTACTGCCGGCAGACTCATCTCTGTCAAATACTACAGCACGGATTTGAAACAAAAGGTGTCAAAGGCACAAAGGGATTTGGTACAAACCCTGCAGCTATTTCTGCCTTTCATTCTCTTCCAAGGCTGCACTAGGGAGACATGGCAAACCAGAAAGCCAAGAGAACAGAAGAGATGAGTTTAATGTATTGCTTATAGGGCATTTGGTGAACTCATAGGAAAATGCCCTCTCTCCCAAAACATTAGTTGTTATTTTTACCTGCTAATGTGTCTATTAATATCCTGTCCCTGACTTAGGTTCTCTGTCCTTTGGATTTTTTTAAAACCATAATCAATAGTTGGCAGCATTTTAAAATAAAGCACACAGTTTACAAAATAAATGACAAAATTTAGTCATCTCTGCAATGATTTCCGAACTTCTTCTTAAAGCATGTCTTCCTTAAGGCATTTTAAAACCAGCTGCTTCTATCCAGAGTGCCTTTGTAAATGAAAAGTAAGACCAGCAACAAACTCCACAAATCTGTTTCTGAGCTACCGCAAACAAATACAAGAATTGAATAAAGAGTAATTCAATATTTTCACCCCCTTACTTGATTCTCAGCTGGTGGGAAACAAAATATTTCCAAGTCTCACAAGCACAGTTGGGAGGTAGGCATATGGGACACAGCTATGTAGTAAAATGGATGGAAGATAAAAACTCTTGATTACAAAATTAGCTTCTGTCAGTTTAAATCACAGCTCACAGTGCACAGTCACAGCAGCTCATCAGGGGCACAGTTGGGTGAATCCCACTCACCATGATGGAAACATTTCTTACACTCAGAGCTACTTGGGAGCAGCTACTGACGCTGGAGATGTTACTCAGCACCCCTGAGCCATATGGTGGCACTTGTCAGGATATCATTCCATTAGTCACCACCCACCAAGGAGCACCAGCTCAGGGAAACAGATTCTGCAAGTTGGAATAACACTGCTTCTTCCTAGAGCAAGAGCTGCAGCAGGAGAACCTCAGGACAGCAAGTAAGATGGCTCTGAATGATTTTACTGAAGCTCTGCTACAAATTCTTTTTAGGCTTCCTTCAGCCTTCCAAAGAGTGGTTAAATAGGCACTCACTGCCTGGGGCATAAACTGTTTAATATCCACTTTACTCAGATTGTTAGATATGGACATGACCACTGCAATGGAAAGGTTTTCATAAAGTTGAGGTGGAAGAAGTTGGCAGCCAAACCCTAGCAAGTAACCTGGAAGCATCCAAGGGCAGTTTGTCCTTTCCTTTGCATGTAACTGGATGGCTGCACTCTTCTTACTGTCAGTGCTTTTTCTGAGGATATCACACATCCATGCTAACACGAGTGAGTGTGAATGCAGTTTTACTGAGCCCAGGATCCCAGTTCCTCAGTTCTGCAAGTCACCTCAACTCCCATAAGCTTCAGCAAGATCAGAACTTGCACTGCATCTCTTGGTGCCAGGAAGCCAGGTGGAAGGAAGTCTGGATGTCTGGATGCAGGCACTGCCCAATCCCTCCCAGCTACACCGTCATCCTTACACATCCTCACATAGTGCATCCTGCAGGGCCGTGGTTAAAGATGGCAAATAGGCACCTGGAAGCTCAGCAATCTCCCAAAGTAACATTTTTAGCACTTTGAATATTTTCTGTGGTTTTTCTCTATTAAAAACCCTGTGTAGTCCCAGCTGAGGAGATGAACATATATGGAGACTTGGAGAACAAGAGATCAGGACTCCAGCTCTGTGCCAGGCTGCCAGGAGGCTTTTATGATTTAGGATTGTACTCAGGCTACTCAACACAAGGCCTCTCCTGGGTGCTGTGATTTCATTTGTGATGCCCCTGAAGAGTCAGAACTCAACACACCATCTCAACCACTGCCAGAACACCACAGTTCTGAGGCAAGTGCTGTGTATGGTCTTCAAGGCTGCCCATGATATTGGGAAAAAGTTCTCTATAAAAGTTAACTGGCCATCTGAGTGTCTGTAGCATCTTCCTCCCTTTTGTACTACAACAAACTCAAAGCACCCCCATGGGAGGCCAAGGACACTTTGAAACCTGATTTACAAATTTTAAGCAGTGTGAGGTCAAGTATCCAGTTATTGATGTTTCCTAGCAGTTTATGAGAAAGAAATTCTATAAGTAAACAGGAACAAAATGAAAGAAACCTAATCCTCAACAAATTTAGATGATAATTTTATATTCCCTGCTATGCTTTTGACTGCCACTGGATCACTACCATGTGTGAAGTCAGCTGAGATCCAGAGACATCTTCCTGCCTATGGAAATTCAGCATTTCATTGTCTCTTTTCTCCCCTAATGAAATTCAAGCATTTAGACTAATGTCCCACATATTCATTTGCTGAAATAGATCTGATAAATCCAAGCTTCTAATACAGCTTTGCCAGGTTCTGCTTCAGATTCTTCAAGCACTGTCACCAAGACCTCAACTCACCTTTTCTTAGTTCCATTTCCCCAGTGGCATTAAAGACACTTACTTCCATAGGTGGTTTTATGCTGAATTTTGCTAAAAAGAATCCAGCTATGACAGATTTGAGACATCTGTGGCTACAATAGTTTAATTCCTCAATTACTTCTTTGACTGACCATGCACTAAAAGTGTCAGGTTCCCTATGGAGATATAAGCAAAAGCTCTGCCAAAAATCTGACAGACTGATTATTTACACATTTTTAGAAATGCTTTGTCATGAGACCTCAGTTTGAAGATCTCAGACTTTGACTCTTACCCCAAAGGGAACTCCTGCTGGCTTTATTTCTCAAAACAAACACAAATGCTTCCTATTCATAGGAACAGCTCTATTTCAATAAATTCAGGTTTGCTCTAGCTAAAGTGCAGCATTACTTCCAGCTGACCATTGCAAGCTGTCTCTGCACTAAGGGTATGTAAGGGATCACTGCCTATTTGGATGAAAATTCTCCTGTTTTTCCCAGTGTTTCCAACCATTGCTCTGCTGTGCCCTGGTGCCACTGAAGTGTTGCACAGGAAGCCTATAAACCACATCACCTTACAGGTGTGTTCTCCTCACCTGTGATCTCCAGGAACCTGACAAGCTTCACACAGGCCTGGTCAGAACCTGGAGCAAGCCTGAGAGGACAGATGCTGTTTGCAGTGATAGTTAAAGCTGGGAACCTGGTCTGCAAGGGTCTCTGGAATTGTTGCACAGAGCAGCTGGCTGGTGCCTCATGGGGTCACTCACAGATCCCGCTGAGACCTCAACACCACAAGTAACTGGGTGGGAGTGAGGGCTATCAGGGAACCGTGTCTCTGTGGAATGCAGTTTTATACTCTGTCCTTCTTGAGGGAAGCACAGTGTGGCACTGAAACAGAAGGACAGCACTATTTACTAAATCACAGCAGTAACATCCTGGGTTTTCTTTCTTTCCCAGTCTCTGAAACACATTGAAATATGCTGTTTGCAAGAGCTGATGAAGTCCTACCTCCAGATGGGATGTGTCCAAAAAATAAATTTGTACTAGAAAATGCTTATCTTTGCATATTACAACCAGTGTCTCCTTGTCGCATATTCAAACATATATGGTGTGAATTTACACTAGGATCAAATCCAGGGAATCCTGCCTGCACTCACATCAACAGCCCCTGACTCACAAGGACAGAATGCCAGTGTTTGATTTGTCCTGGTGTGCAGCAAAGCCCCAGTTGCTGGCAGGTGATACTGAGGGGCATCTGTGTTCAGATGTTAAACTCCCTGCTTTACCCTCAGCACCTCTGAACTGCATCTCAGTTCCAGGGTTTGTTCTCATTTGTTCTCATGTAATAAAAGCCTTTTTAAAGTTACTTGTCAGCAGTCTTACAGCACCTGTATTCGTTTACAACACCAGCAAACTGAAGGCTGATCTCTCAAGTCTTTGACAAGCAACCTGCTATCACCTTATTTTGTACCATTTTATTCAAAGCCTGATAGAAACAAGCAGTCACATGTTCACTTTTGTCTCTGGATTCTCATGTAAAGATTTTCCATAGATTTTGTTTGAAAAGTGTGATAAAACCCAATGTTTTGGTTTAGGGCAAATTTGGGAGGGGGGAAGAAAGGAAAATAAACAAACTTCTAAATGAACTACTTTTCTCTTTAGCTGAATTGGGATAGGAAAAAAATTTTTTTGGTAGAAAGTGGAAAAAGTTGTTTATTTAACAGATAAAGCACTCCCCAGCCTAATAAATGAAGGAACAACCCTGAACAACAAAAACTTTTCGCTGCTCCGCAGAGATGCCACAAAGTCTCTCTCGTGGCTGTAGCTCGGTTTAGCTGCTGTCGGTTCCTCTGGTGGAGAGGCCAGGCCCAGGCCAGGCCTGGTAGTCTAGAGCAGGAAAAAAAAGTTCAAGAAAAGGACAAAAACGCAGTTTGGAGAACTTTTCTGCCTCGGCTAGCAAAAAACTAACAAAAAAGCAAAGGAGAGCTCTCTTGTGCTGTCCACACCCTGCTAAAAGCACAGGCTGTGTGAGTCCGAAAAAAACTGCAGACCCTTATCTTTATGTTTTGAAAACAACTGCCTCAGGAATTCCAGTGTGTCTTCTTCACTCTCAGATCCAATTTTTAAAGGTATAACACTTATTTCTGAGTGAAACAGATGAATGGGGATACAATTTAGCATCAACCCAGGACACCCAATTAAATGTATTTGCTTCTTGCTTGAGCAATGAAGAGATGATGTGCCATTTTTTCCAAGTTTGCTGGTGAGGAGAGGGAGCAGACACGTAGTTTCACAAAAGAAAATTTAGTCCAAATCAAACAACTCAAGTAGAAAAATAATTTATGAGCTTATCCTCCTCTAATGAGAAAAGAAAAAGATGGAAACACACATTTTTGGCAGCATAACAACATTAGCTGGAGAACATTAAATAATTAGTTGGCACTGGTGATCCTTTGATTCAACTTCTTTGCGGTGAATGAGTTTTGCATTGCAAAGCAGGTTTGTAAAATTTAACTGCATTTTCACATTATAATTTTTTTTCTTATGTTGAGTGTCTCAGAATTAGCTGGGCTTGCTGGAATGCTGGCAAAGTAAAAAGTGTAGCCTTTCAAAAGACACAAATGGGAGTTAAACATCTAAGTCCTGACCTTCAGGATGAATTTCAATGGGAACCAGGTATTTAACACTATTTATGTAGGGAAAAGAAAACATTTGAAGCACAGCTTTAAGAGATACCCACCTGCAGGTGTGTCCAGGTACCCAGACCATGGGCATACAATCACTCCAGTCCCTTCCCCAGCTGCTTGTCCCATCTCTGGCTTTTACTGCAGCAAGATACCAAAAAAAAGCATATTCTAATGCTTTCCTGACAAACCAAACAATCATAAATGAGTGGAAATAAAACATAGTTCTGATTATTTCAGTGGATTTGTGTTAGAAAGCAGCATCATTGAGATGTGCACAGCTCCACATCCAAGAGGAAACTGATTCCAATAGGGAATGGTGACAGCAGATGGACCATGCTGGAAAAGAAGGTGTTCAACCTGGCCCAAAAGGAGGCAGGCACAATTCAACTTCATTTGTGCACTGCTGCTTCCAGGTCAGGGGAATGGGCAGCTCCAGGAGCTTTCCTTGCAAGGCAGTCAGAACTGGGTGCAGAATGGTCAAACACAACTTCTCCCAGTAGGAAAACTGGAGAGCTTTAGATACTCCTGCAAGGAAAAGAAGGCCCTGTTCCCTTCAAGCTCCTTTCCCTACTGTGAAGGTCACAGCAACCTCTATGACAAGAAAATATTCAAGGCTGAATTCACAGCTCCCCTTCCGAACAGCATGCTTGATGCAACAAAATTTACACTTTTTTATATTTGTTCTTTGGGTCTACTTATATTTTCATTTCCAAGATCCTGGAGGTTTTGTGTGGTGATTTGAAAAAGTCTGCTTTTCATTCCACATTGTGGTGATAGTTCTTTACATTTTGCAACAAGAAACCAAAAGTCTCCCCAGCAGTTCTATTAATAAAATTCCTTATAAGTAATACAGCTGATCTGTAGCTTCACTAAGATTAAGGAAGCAAGCCAGCCTTCCAACAAAGGCCCTATAGAGTCCCCTTAAATCCCCATAGGAACCCCTCCAAGCCCCTATAGAATACCCTAGACCCCTATAGGAACACCTCAAAGTCCTTATAGA
>VZTB01001208.1:3587-18333 GCA_013397245.1 Thryothorus ludovicianus
CAACAGAACCCAACCCAACCAACAAAACAACCCACTTCAGAGAACCAAGAGAGATTCTTATATGGTCCACAGCATTAGACCTTTTTGAAACACACTGCAGCATCACTTGACACTGCTCTGAAAATCAAGCATTTTTAAAAAAAATCTTTTTCTTCTTCCTGAGTTTCTGTAAAACCTTACAAGATTTTTAGCTGTAAAATAATCATGATAATATAAAACAGATTGCAGTGATGAAAAACAAGTGTCCATGCAAACTTTAAAGACATCAACAAAGTTCAGTTGTCTTGCTGCAGGCTACTCTTAAATATCTGGTTTATCTTTCAATTTCTGCTTCTTGCAGCAAAATTACTAGCTGAGAACTGGTTTCTGCAGATTTCCATTAACTGTATTTTTCCTTTATTAATTTCAACATGAACTTTAGCTTAGAAACTCCATTCCCTCAAAAAATAGCAAATACTAAAAGACAGTTATATTTGGCTTTCAAGTGCAAGAAGTCTAAAAAAAACCCAAAACATAGGCGCAGAGACTATTTCACTATTAGAAGTTCACTACTTTCTTTTTTAACCATTTTGCTTGAAATGAAAAAAGGGGGAAAGGCCTAGTCTAATTCTCATTATAAAGCAAGAAAATACCAGTGAAAATTGCCCCATGTCAAAATTTTCTCCCAGCATTAACTAATTGAGGCAATATCACAAAAACAAATTAATAAAAATACATACAAAGTTGCATATTTTCATGGTAAAAATTCTGCTGTGCTTTAGCAAAATCATTTTGAGAACTCAAACCACAGAAAGTCCTTATGAAACACATATGATCATCCAAACATATTTAAAAAGGGTTCCTAATAACTTTTGAAACTATTTACTTTATTTCCTTAAACAGCCCTATCTGAAAATTTATTCCAAGAAATACAGATCAGCATAAACATTAAAATTGTTAAGCACTGGTGATGAAACCTTCAGTTTTTGACTGAGAAATCAGGATGAGAGCGCACTAAGAGGAAACAGTGGCAGTTGTGAATGTTATTAACAG
Organism: Thryothorus ludovicianus; assembly: GCA_013397245.1. Lineage (NCBI taxonomy): Eukaryota > Metazoa > Chordata > Aves > Passeriformes > Certhiidae > Thryothorus > Thryothorus ludovicianus. The sequence goes on from VZTB01001208.1 coordinate 4,620, forward strand.
AAAAGATTTGCCTTTTCAAAAGGAACTAAAAATATGCCTTCTACCTATGAATATGGATTAGTGCCAACAGCACCCATGCTTCTAGTTAACAGAGGGTGTCTTTTGTCACTTAAGCAACACTTTTTAACAGTTTTACAGGTTCTTATCCCAAGGACTTAGGTATTTATGGCTTTATGCACTTGGGCTTTCTGCTCTTATTCACTGGTTCCTAATCACGAAGTATTTTTTTAATGGGTCTGAAATGAGCTAAATTATTATCTTTCAACAATAGAAGTTTAAGACAGTATAAGCAAAGAGATTCTCTCATATGGCCTTTTCCTGTTTTACCAGTTTTCTCTTTCTACAGACAAGCTAATGAGAGTTTGGGCCCGAACTGTTCATTAGTGCAATGACCCCATATGATTTATGGCATTCTTAGACAGTCTACTTCGTTTCAGTGCTCTCATAGTGATGCACAGGAGACAGTGACCTCTTTATTAGGCCTGATTGAGGGATGCTGTGCTTTGAAACTGTTCAGCAAAGAAAGGCAATTTTCTTTGGCCCAAGTTTTCTGCGAAAAGGTACCTTTTTTTACCAGTGATATTTCTAAATCACCCAGCTTCTGCCATCTCCAAATTCCTGTTTTTACAAGTAGTTCACTTGAGCTGCAAACAACTTTTAGGCAAACCAACCTGTTTATGACAAAGGATAGAGCTGTGTCTGTAATATTTCATGGTTATCCCAATTTGAGCAACTTCTTGGGGCTGTCTGGTTCAGGGNACTTCAAGCTCTTTATTAATTCTTACGTAAGAAACAGAAGATATCTGTATGCCTGACAGTGGCTTTTCTTGCCTTCCCCAAACCATTCTTGAAGGAAGCTTACAAATTGTTTCTTCAAGTAAACACTAATTCGTGTAGCAATATCTCATTTCACATCAGTCAGTCTACATACTTCTTATTTTTTTATGCATGATAGTCTAGAGACACGCTTCCCAGTGCTATACATGCTGAGAAGTCTATATATTTGAAACTACTTATAAAGCTGAGCATTGCTTCCACTTCACCTTGTGTAAATTTAGAATTTCAGGGAGGAGGAACACGCTCCTGCAGGACGAGCCTTTTCCTCTAACAGGAATCCTTTACTTACAACTACTGTCACTTAACTGCCCTGTCAGTGACCTCAGCTTTCAGTAGAATAATTCAACCTATCTGTAGTTCACACAAGAGGTTCCCACTGAACATCAGCAAACAGCTTTTCACTGCATGGGTAACCAATCAAGGGCACAGGCTGCGCAGGGTGATTTTGGCATCTCCCTCCCTAAAAGATCTTGAAAAAACAGTCTAGACAGGGCTCTGGCCACGCAGCTCAACATGGCTCTGGTTGAACAGGGCAGGTAGAGCAAATGACAGTCAGAGGTACCCTCCAACCTCAACGAGTCTGTGATTCTTTGAATTTGAAATATAGCCTTCATTTAAAAAGCAGCATCAAGAAAACACCTTAATCAAATCTTTGCAACTGTCTCCTCTGAACAATTGCACTGAATCAAGTGGGATTTGCATTTCCTTAGAGACTGACCTACTGAAACGTTATCCAATTTTGAATGAAAATCCTTTTCCTTCTGTATTTGTGAACAGATTTTATTTTACCTTTATAAATCAAAACTAAATTTGAGAAAATGCTAACATAAAAACACACAAATAGTCAAGATTTAGAGAAGATTCATGAACAGGAGGCTGAGTAAAAAAATGAGGGTAAAAAATTCTTTTGCAGAACATTGCACAATGAAATTGAAAGATGAAGTGCTAGTGAAGATTCTGTAACCTGTAGGGTATTTTTGCTGAAAATACCTTACTGGAAAGAGTGGCAGACACATAGTAAAGCAAACAAAAAAGTACAGGAGGGAAGATCAAGGTTTGCCTTATGGAGCAGTTGAATATCTCAGTTTCCATGGATTTCAGGACTACAAAATACTGAGTAAACTAAGAATAAAATAAACTAAAAATATATATGGTCACATGAGCATGAACATGGTCCTTAAACATAAGAGGCAAACTGATGAAGTTCTCATCAGACAAGCCTTACCAAGAAGGATAAAGACTGTCCTGAATATGTAGGTAAATGCTGGCAAAGACAGGGTTATATGAAAGCTTTTCAAAACTGGCACTAAACATTTTTATTTAGACCACCTTTCCCCAAAAATGTGTGAAAAGACATCAATATTTGTGAAGACTTGATAAAGTATGAGCAGTGCAACACAGGGAATTTAACAGGTCTGTATTCCATACAAAGTCTGAACTATATGGGGAAAAAATGAGGCCAAATGATGTAAGATACACTTGTTTGGAGAATGTTGCTCATTTTATAAGCCAAGTGGCATGAAAGCCCTGTGATGAGGGGATGGCAGCTGTCCCTCTGCACTCCTTTAATTGTGGAAGGGCCAAATGAAGCTCAGTCAGTAATACTCAATAATAATACTCAGATACTGATTTTCTGAGAATTTGACTTAACATTTTAAACTTTCCCTTTGAGAATTTCCACATAGTCTATACACAGAGCTGTCTTACACCAATAAAGGAAACGTGTTTTGGAAAGAAAGTAACTTCAATTTTAGTATTATAAATACAAACCAGAAAATACAGTCTAGGTATTAAAGCCAAGGTGAGAGCTTCACTCAACTGTTCTACAGCTTCTGCTCCAATGGGTTTAATAATGACAGAAGACAGGTGGTAATTGCTCTGGCCAGCCCCCTCAGCTGCTGTGTTGGAAGCTAAGACTTCCCAAGCTCCTTCTCTTGCTCTATTTTATCTACAGCGCCTTATGTTATGTGCCACCACTGAGAAGGACAGACATTGATGCATCCACAATTCAGTTTGGGAAATCAAACACTTTGCTGTCACTTTTTGGGGCAGCAGGAAGGTGGTTCATGTGAATTCTCCCAGATCTGAGGTTCTTATGTTAGGAGTTCACACACTCCTATTAACAAAAGAAGCAACCGTCAAACTATCTACATGTAAAACTGCTTTTATGGGTATAATTATGTACTATGGTACATTCATTCACTCTAGAAATTTGGTCTTCTCAGCAGGTATTCAGAGACTTTGCAAATTCACCAGAGTTCCCCTCTATTCTTATGTAGCTCTAACTCTGTAGAACACACCCAGCATGACCCCACACTAAAACTTTACTATGTGGAAAGCTTGTTGAGGTCATGCAAATCAAGTAAATACAGACCTAAATATATGAAAAAAGCAGCTTTTTTTTTTTTCCTAAAGTCCTGATGAACAGGTTCTTGAACTCATGTCCCAGAAAATTAAATTATTCAAAATTCAACTAAATACTACAGAGAGATCAAGTGCAGATCTCTGTTGGCCCTGTCAGTTCTAGTTTTAGAAAAATATATGCTGTATTCTAAACAATTCTCGAGTCTCTAAAACAAAACTCCTCAAACTAGTTTTCAAAATGTAATAATATTTAGCCAGTCTTGTGACACTGTAAATGGAACAATGATTTTCAGATATCATGTTCAGCAACAACATACTCTGTACACATTTTTCTCTATAGACTTGAAACATCTGGTGAGATAGTTCCTAAGCATTTGCTCTACGATATGATCTCTCTTGTCTAGTTGTTTTCACAAAAGATCATTCATATTATATACACACAGACCACACAACACTGATTCTCTGAGAAAAAACCCATAGAGCAGATTTCTATTGTCTTATTGGTTCCTTACCATTTACAGCTGACACACCTGCTGGCTGTAACTTTGTCTACAGAAGTACTTTTACGAAAAGAATACTACAAAAACTAATTCTTATTTAAAGCTCCTTATCTCTGCTTCTCTGATTTAAAATAAGTTTTTCATAGTGTGATCTTTTACATTAATAGAGTTTTGCTTCTGTTTCATAAGACTAAACTATAACACACAGCAAAGACAATCTCCTCTAAAAATAAGAAAATGTGATACTTGATTATATTTATACTTTATTTCATTCAAATCTTTATAATATAGTGTAACTTGTAATTGATAGTTATCTGAATAGGTACCTTAACCACTGAATGAAGTTATTAAAAATACTGCGCTATAATTACATGATTTGAAATACTAGCTAAATTAAGATCTCATGTGGTACAACCCAGATCAATCTTGAATTTTACAGTGTTCACAGGATCAAAAATGCTGTCTAGGGCACAAACAAATAAAGTTGCAACATCTCATCTACGAACTGTTTCCTTTAGCTAAAATTCTAACATTTAATGTGTAAAATTTTATGAACTCTTACTAGTCCTCTCCCAAAGCAAATTTAGGCCACCAAAAGCACCAAGAATGGCTTCTTTCTTTAGCCTTTTCCAGCCCTGAACCCAAGTAACTTAACAACTAAATTGCTGAGAATACTCAGACCATGGCACTTGATGATATTTTACTCTTCTTGGGGAAGACACAGTGCAGTAAGCACCATCTTGAAACTATGTATTTTCCATCTACAGAATATAACTGCATTGTAATAACTAAAATCCACTAAAGCAGCACAGGCGATAGAAAAATATCATCCACACACTGAAAGCTACAGTCACAGCCTGTATCTACTTCTTTTCATGCCTCAGTTTAGACTGCAATACTTTTGCAGCTGATAATTCGAACTATGAAACACAACTTACTGTATGTAACCTCCTCCCACTATTTAGGTAATCCCTAAAATGACCTCATACAGAGCAGCAAAATCACTTGATTTAATTCTGTCCTAATCAAGATTGTTCAAAAAGTATGGTATTAAACAGCATAAGTTTTGCAGTGGTTTTTGGACTGGGGTAATTAATCAATGTTGAGGCACTGATGCACTTAATGCTGGCCTCAGCTCTGGTTATCCCCTGATGTGTGAGTCATCATTCCTTGGGGAGCTCAGGCACAAGGTGGGGCTGCCTCAACCTCAGCAACAAAACACAGCTCTGCTGCTGATGGGGTACTTATTATCAGTTGCCTTGAAAGTCTCCTTTCATGTCGCTCTGAGATGATGATACAAGTTCCGTGGACATTTAAACAGATTCTGTGAAGTGCAAATAGCTCCATTTATCCTTATCTTCTAACTCTGCTGTATGAAACATTAATTCCTACAACACAGGGCATCATTTCCTCACTTTGCCAGATGGCTTGCAACACGCTAAGTACACAAGAAGAAATTCTTTCATGTTCAGATATCCACAGCAAGAACAAGTAATATGTCTCAAGATAGTTCAAAAAACCCTACATACACATTCTAGACTCAGGGAGCCTCATTTTACTGTGCTATACATCTGCAAAGACCGTCATTTTCATTTGGGCAAAGACAGCATTAATTACAGAATTTCTTGGTCCCTCCACAGCAGCACAATGTTAAAACAAATAAATCTGATCACCAAATAAACCTGATCATGCATCTATTTGTTTTTAGCCCCAATGGGAACGAATGCCGTGGGATACTGCTGCTCAGAGAGAGGCACTAGACACCCCACTAACATACCCAGTGCCAGAGGAAGCGCAAAGTACACATTTCAGGCAGATAAAGATTTCTATTTTCAAGGCAAGATGAAAGCCTGAAAACTTACAGGCCTTCAACAAAAGTGTTTTCAATACCAATAGAGCTGAATGTTTTACTCAAGAGTATTTTTGGGTTTGGTTTTTGGGTTTTGGTAGGAAAAAGCACGAAGAAATTAATTTTGCGGCATCTCTTTCTAACAAAAATGTAAGCTGTACTGAGGTGTTGACTAAACCCAAACAGTACTAGTGAATAATAACTCTGAGAGTTAACACAAATTCACACCAACATCCTCGAGCTACGTAGCAGTTTTTTCTATTGCTGGTGTGGTGATCTTGAACCACACCAGCAACAGAAATGAACACTCAAATGAACACTCAAAATATTACTGAAATTGGTTTCAGGTATCACACTGCCCTTAAACAGCAATGGTTGCCTGGCAGAGGAGTGGATAATTTTATTGAACATGAAAGGCAGCTGCCATACAGCGGGCATGAAAGAAAGCTGCTTGATTACATCTGCTCTCATTTATTTCCTGTATCAGGCTCACATGCACACTTCAATACTGGGAGAACAGAGACACACCACCATCCTTCAGTCTGGGGCAGGCATGTGATGTCAATCAGGAGCATCCCTTGCCCAGAGGGCCCCCCAGCATTCCTCTGCAGTGCCAAACATGCAGCACAACCCCAGGGCTCCACAGCACAGGGAGGTGAACAGCAGCCCCTCCTCATCAGCAGGCAACGCACAGCAATTCCTTCTGCACAGGCATGAGACAGGGTACACAACTCACTGCAGCAGTGAGCTCAAGTAGTCTTTATCCTGTGTCAGTAAAACTTAAACTTCAGGGGATTACTGAGTCTTTTAAATATAAAAATTAAATTGTGTACTTGCAGTGTGTCCTGTAGTTTGTCATCTCCAGAGTACAAGCCTCTGAATGAGAAGTATTATCAAAATTATCTAATGAAGTTCATGGGGAGTTGGGCAGCAAACTTTCAAAAATACACGAGTAAACCATGACATTTTTGCCCCCTCTAAAAGAAGTGGAAACATACTGGTTCCACATAAAAAATAAAAGGGCATAAAGGCTTTGAATAGATCTAACTATTGTAGGTAAAATGCCAGCTGAAAACTGTCAGGTGTTGTATTTTATTTTAAATATGTGCAACCATTCTTCTGGATCACAACACAATTTATATAAGTAGATAGATAAAACAGCTTCAAAGCAATGAAATCCTTATCAAGAAGATCTCACTTCATTATGATTAAAATAAAATATCCTATCTTTAATATTTTATTATTTTGACTGCAATCCACCTTGGCCTCTCAAAATTGTCATGACTTTACTGGACATGAGATAAAGTCCATTTATGCCACAAACCCACCCCGCCAAATTACAGTATTGGCACAGTACATGCCCAATTAAAACCTTTACTTTCTGCAGGATAGGAGGTAAACAGGGTTTCCAGTGCTGAAATGCAGAAAACATGGCCCCAATTCAAACCTGCCTTTATGCAATTTGAGTTAATTCACATAAGTAGTCACAATGAAGCAGAAGTAGCCAGCACTTGCAAATGAAGTAAAATACTGCAGTCTGTATTAGTAGCTTAAGAATGATTAATGTTAATTCTGTGGTCAAAATGTGACATTGCCTAAAAGTAAAAAAAAACAAACAGACTTTGCCTCAAGAATAAAAAATTTCATGGCTCTCGTAAGATTACTTTTGCAACCTAAAGATTTAATCATATCTACATAGCTTGTCTCCACTGCTTTATTTCTAAATTCTTAACATTTCTGTAAGCCAGTAATTTCCAAATACACACTGGCAACAAAACTGTCCCACTTTAACATTGGATAGTCTGTCATGCTGCTCCCTCATCCAGCAATAATAATTCCACCATATACAGAACAGCCTAACATGCATCTAAGCTTTTGTGAGTGAAGATAGAATATTTTTTGCTTCATAGTAACACCTAATTAAAACAGGCAAAATTTAGCAGCCGAATGCCGCCATACTACAGTAGATGCTGATGGCCACAAAGCATACTTGTGCCTACTGCCATTTCTCTAAAGAGGTCTGCTTATCTTTGGCCACTATTTCTCAGTGAGCATCTATCTGGAAGGAAACACCTCGGACTGTACAATAGTTACCTGTTTGTGACTACTGAATTATCTCCTCAACACAGGGTTGTTATGTCCAACAATACCATGAGTGGCTGCCATAGTTTTAAGGGCAGTGTTATTTCCTGGACTAGAAGCAGAAAAACTTCATTTAGTTATCACACTAAAAGTAAAGAATGTAATAATATGACAGTTACAAACGCACAGGGCTCAGTCTGCAGTGAAGCACATGATCAGTATTAACCCTGTCTGTATCATTAATCATTTTGAGAGTCAGAGTTTCACAAATAAAAGAAAACCTATCTTCTCCCTTTTTTCTTTTTGACCTTTGGTAACCACATGAAAACAGCATGTGGAGCTCTATCTCACTACTGTTCCTTATGACTTTAAATATTACCTGAAAAAGCTCAGACTTGAGCTCCAAGCCCAGAGACAAAGTAGGCTTTTTCAGCTAACAAGGGCCTGGAGGTTTTACAAGACCATGGGGGTTTTCAAAACATTCTTCCACTTTTGCAATCATCAAATTACTACATCATGTGCCAGATTGAAAGTGGCATTTTATGGATTCCTTTAAAAAGCTAGTCATACTTTAAGACTGCTTTAGGACATGCAAGCAGTTAATTAAGTACAAAGGCATAGTCTGTGTGATCTCTACTGTATTTTCATTGTTCCATAAAGACCGGCCTGAGAAGGAGATGGGATTTTTCCTTAAAGGCAAAAGATCCACTAATGTACTCTGCTTTTAATAACTGAAACCCCTTATCCCTGAGCTGTCACATTTTGCTAGCACAAATTTCTGCCCAGACTGTATTTCCATAGTCTTTGACATGCTAAAAGGCTGCTGCCATCACTAATGCAGTCACACACAGGCAGGAAGGGAAAAAACCAATACATACCACAAGCAAAATAATCACATTGGAAGAAATTCATTTATCACAGACACATGGACTCCCTAAAAAAATCCACCAAACCACTGTCATGCATGGCAGACTTAAGAGTTGCTATTCAGCTCTCTACAACTGGAGATACACAGAGAATATTTAACACCTGAGTAGGCATCTATCATCTGCCTTATCTCCTTTGTGCCTTCCTGCTGCAGCAACTTCACCAAGAGCCATATAACACTTTTTCCTTCCTAGCCAGTCAAGTAAAACCAGCAGTAATCAAACAGGAAGTATCTGAGCATCCCTTCTGAAATGGCTCCACAGCTCAAAAAGCGCAGCTTCAGCGACAGAAAAGCCTCACTCCGATCCAAAATTCTGTATTTCTCCATCTCATATGACAGCTTGCAGCTCACACAAATATTACAAGAATATCATCATATTTCAGCCTGGCAGCAAAATCAAGGTCAACCCCTTTTTTTTTTTTATCATGTTGCTTGCACTGTCCCACACAGGAAACAAACAGGTGGAGTTTTTGTTAACTAAAACATCCTGTAATTGAATTTAAAAGCGAAATCTTTAGAATTTTGAAGTGGACGGTGTTAATATGCCTATGCCTCAATAAAACTATAAATCAGCATACTTTCACTCTGTATTTTATTTCTCATGTTTCATAACAAAGCCAGTAAAATAGTTTTTCAGCCTTTATGTGTGATTTCCGAGTGGACTTCCCATTCTTTTGAACACCTAGTAGACCACTAACGCTGAAGTCCAACACACTTTAATTCACAGAAGTATTTGAAAAGTGATACTTAACAAAGCAATATGAAGAAAGCTAAAGATACTTGTTGGGCTAGCCAACAGCTCAAAGTCAACAGAAAAACAAAATTAAAATAAATACCGCAGTGCACCACACTACAATGTATGCCAAGCAGATCACAGAGGAATGACCATACATGGTCTTGGTCTAAGTCACACACAGAAAGACTATTAAGCAAGGACAGATCATTTATCACTAAGCAAGGTTGTAATTCCCTGCTTTTCCCACTGAATTTTACAGAGACATTTGAAGATCGAAACAGAGACTAACTACAGAACACCAAAGGACAGTGTCCAGCTTTCTGAAATACCCCGAGACAAAAACAAGCTAACCTGACTGGATTCTGAGAGGTGAATTTCAAGGGGTCGCTCCAAGGGAAGATCAACTTTTGGCAGACACACTTAACAACTGGGAAAAAAGCGCACCTCTCTCAGGGGGTGGGTGCTGTAACTCCACATGCTCTACTACATGAAGGCAAAGGCCATGTTTCAGGTCTGAATGCCCATGACTGGGGAGAGTATGGTGCCTGTACCATGAAGGGTTGAGCACACTCTCTTTGTCTGAAATTCAAGCCCATTGATTGATATCATACTTCCACCCCAATTCAGTGAACTCAGCCTGTATCCAAAGAAATCAGGGGAGCAGCAGCATTGCCATCCTGTAGTACCTTGCCAGTGAAACAACACCTCTATTTAATCATGCTTTACCACAGAGACTTTTCAGAATGTCATGCTTATTTTCAAATCCCGAACTCAGACAATTGAGAACGGATAATAGACTATATAGAATTCTGAGAATCATCCCGTGTATGACCAGCAGCAGTAAGAAAGTTATTTTTGCAGTAAGTTCTACATTCTACATTGCACTTTTTATTACAAATTTATTATGTTTTATATGTGCAGTTATGCATATGAGTATATCCATATGCAGTGCCAGTGAAGAGAACAGTCACTATCTTGGAATATGTGTGTTTGAGAATGAGACCATCTCTTACTCCCTACAGTGAATAAACTCCAAAATTCTTAGCAAAGTTATTAATACTTTCATTATATAAAAAGTATGAACATTACATTCATGCAGTACTATTATGTTTACATAAACGTCATAATTAAACTAGAAAAAACAAACCTGGCTCAAAGTTAGTATTTTTGCAGTATTCTAACAATTTTCTTTAAGGTTCTGATTTGTAATGTAATTTGTTATACATAATCTAAATTTGCTGAATTGACTATAGTGGTTTTGCTTTCTTGAAGACACTTAGGAATAAATCTGGATACTTCCAAATACACTCCCAAATAATGATACATGATTTATTCATCAGGGCTATGACACCCACCACTGTAACTGTACCAGAGTAAGAAGTAACAATTGACTTAATTTTACAGCATATTATTATGACAGGATATGACACTAAAGAAGCATCTTCCCAGCTTCAGGCAACTATGTTTGTTAATATCATGACATAGATCTGAAATTACTGTCATTGTATAGAAAAAGCATTATAATATTTTTACTTCCATTAGTCTCTACGTAACATTGCAACTTCTCACTATTTTCTTTTCCTTAATGTGGTTTTGTTTATAGGATACACCCTTTTATGGCTCTAGCTGCAAAATTTCCTGAAATACTCAGAAGCTTACCAATAGATACAAAAAAGTCCAAACAATTTCTTCCAATATACAGAAAAATCTTTACTACACNTCTGCTTGTGACATTCTGCAGACACTCACTAACCAGACTGCCCAGCTCTTTCTCCCACAGCACTTCCCAATTGTGTGACTCAGGTACCTAAGGAGATTATTACATGTTTCATCGATAGTTTTTCTTTAGTTAAGTATATTACTGACTTTCTAAATATTAATCATCAGTTAAGTATATTACTGACTTTCTAAATATTACTCATCACTGACTGGAGCCATACTCAGCCTGATTTATTAAGGACCACAGTCCAAAAGGAGCAAACATCCTTTTCACCCATTCAGATGGGGACCATGCTGCACCCCCCAGTCATGGGAGACTTGGGTGTTCCGTGATCCACCATGCCAAGGTTAGAATACTCAAGAGGCCAGAACAGCAGCATTTACTTCTCGTGGAGTAGACTTCAGCACTTGCCCTCTCAGTAACAGCAGCTTACAGACTTAGAAAACCCTGAATCTGCTTTTTAGCTCTAGTACAGAATTAAAGAACTCCTTAGGTCCTACATGTCAACTGCAGATGGATAATGGACTTGTGGAAGTGGACTTGTGTCAGCCCATTAAAAATACAAAGGTGATCCCATTATACCATTGGTAGTGGGCAAGAGATTGCAAGACAACAAAGAGAGAAACACCTATCAGCAACTAAAAAGGATTAGTTTTAACTACCATCCATATATCTTTCACATATCAGTTATTTTCAAGTTGCTTCATAGCATACACATCTGCAGAACCGTTTGTAAAATTCCAGTTACATTGGATTTGCTTATCTCAATTCTTCTGTCCTTGAGAAAAAATGGAGAACTGCTGCAGCAAGTAAAAGTATATGTGCTTCTACATGGCATCCAAAAATCTATTTTAATTAGCACAAGTTAAGGCTAGTGATGAATTAAATTAGAATACTCAAATTTTGAAAACACAAAATAATAATTCACATCAAGGGTGACAAGTATGTACATTTTCAGGTTTGAAGACAAACCTTGGTTAAGTTCCAAGCCATAACGAGAATGCCACTCCAGCCACAAAGTATCCCCTGTGTCATGCTGTAAAGCAGAGCCTGTCCTATTGTATACCTTCTACATTTTACAGCCTTTGCATGCCCTAAGGGACCAGTCATTAAAAGGTCACTTCAGAAGTAAATTACCTTCTCCCTCGTGGGAAGTTTCTACAGAGTAAAAATCTAATGCTGACACCTCCCCACAGCAGGGCATTTATTGTCTATTCCAGAGAGGGCAAGCAGGGTTATAAATCTGATGGCAGTAACAGAGTCACAAATCAGAAAACTGAAAAACAAGAGAATTGAACATGGAAGGCTGAGAAGAACTCCGATCCACCATGCAGACTTCAGCTCTAGCCTTAAGCATAAATAATGGCACCAAACAAGGCTTCTCCTACCATGCCTTTCCTCCTCTAGATGTCTCTATGAAAGATGCTTCTGAAAATCAGAGTTTGCTAAGATGATGATAAAATCCTAATTTTAATCATAAAATTAAAGTGTAAATCATACTTGAAACAGATGAGAAGGCACATATTTTCAGGAAAGAAAATTTTCATTAAAACATATTTCTTCTTGGTAAGCCTACTACTTGGGAATAGATTCTCCTCATCAGAGCGAGATTCTAGGAACTCCTCATCCTCCGCAAAATTGGCATAATGGACAGAAGTGCCTCTTTTAGCAAATATATAAATGCAATACTTTCCTGGATTTATTGAACTCTCTAATATCTGAAAACAAAGATTTAGAAAGTGAAATACAAGCATTTAAATCCATTTCCTTTTCTCTCAAAAGAAACGAATGAATTCTCAAATGAATTTCTAAAGAATATCAAAAGAGTAATATTGTTTATCAATGTCTCCCATTGCTTATCAGTGTTATCCACTGTTATAATGTTGACATTTAGTAATTGAGTAGACTTGAATAGGCAATACAATTCAACTAGAACATGCATAAGTTTGAACATGGCCATCAACATCCTTCAGTTTGGACTATCTGCCAACAGAGAGGAAAAAGAAAGTGGAGAACACAAACGTGGTCCACAGTTCCACAGACTAAGAATACAGCACTGAGTAAATAAAGTGTTAAGCAAAATCAAACAACCACTTACATCAGATTTGGAGGACACATTTTCCTCCATGTCAGAATCACTGGGATCTACAATATCATCAAATGGTGGCAGGGTAGGTGTCTTCCTTTCCAGTGCATCATTTTCAATTTTGACTCTCCCCACCTTGAGCTGAGATTTATCTTTTGTCTGTTTTTTGTCAGCTGAACAAGTAAGAATCAGTGGTGGACCACTAGGAAAACTTTTAAATAATGAATCTGAGCTGGGTTTTTTTCTTTTTCTTGCAGAAGATTCATCAGTGTCCAGCATAGAGGGCCTTTTAGTGAGAGTCTTCTTTTCTTGCTGCTGCCCACACGTTATGGTAAGGATGGGGGTATTTTCAGATTTTGGTTCCTTGGACATGGGTTTGGGTTCCTTGAAGGCCATCTTCGGAACCATTTTTTCATCTTTTAGTGGTTTGTTTTCTTTGGGTTTCTTAGAGGATTCTTTGGAAGATTTGTTATGTTCCCTGGAAGGTTCTTTGAAGGCACTTTTTTGCTCTTTTGAGTCTTTAGAAGTTTTTTCTTTGTGCTCCTTTGTTAACTTCTGTGTCTTTGAATAACTGTTACTACTGCTGCTGCTATTTATGTTCAGAATCCTAGC
>VZTB01001208.1:24270-45139 GCA_013397245.1 Thryothorus ludovicianus
CTCATTATATTAACAGGTACACCATCTTCCTGCCAGTATCCTGACACATGGACCTTCCCTTCTCTCCCTTCCCTGAGAGTCAGAGGAGGCAGAGTGAGTGACCAAGCATCTTAGCCAAGGTTAACTGTCTACAAAGATACACTGTAAAAACAGACTGAGGTTTTAATGTAAAAGCAGTATGTCTTTAATTTCAGCTTCTAACTTAAGGGTTTCTGCGTTACCTACGTTACAGTAAACTGGGTGGCTGGTAAGCAAGCAGCCAGTTTGTTATTAAGAAGGTCTAGCTCCCTTTACTGATTTTAAAGACATAAGTAAAACAGATCATTTCCAGAAAGCACATGTAAATCAGCTATTACTGAGCAGTTACCTGACATGTAAAGATTATTCCTTCCATCTGTGGGAGACCCAGCTAAGATCTTGTCTTCTGTTCCCATGCTGCTGTGTCTGGATTTTATGATTCCTACCACAGCCATTCACTTATCTACTGTTCCAAAGCTCCAAACGCCAGAGAGAGCTTACCTGTCTGACAAGCCCTGCAAAGCTGGAAAGAAGATGCAGAGCTCTGCATCTGCAAGGAAACATGTCTCTCTTCCCACAGGTTCCCATGCACAAAGCAACACTGGTTTTGTAGGTATCCTACAAGGTTATCCTTGCCTCTTCAGATGACCAAAACATCCCCTGACTCAGGGGACAGGAATGAGCTGACCCATCACATGCCTCATACATAATACATTAAAAATATTGGGAAATCAAGGATGTAGATATGTATAATCCAATGTTACTTCTCCAAGTCAGGATGATATTTTATTGCCAACAGCTTCCTAAAGACAGGGTTTCAATTTAAAAAAATTAACAATTATTTCCAAATTAATCTTGTTGCAGACCACTTTGCTCAAAAGATACATGGTAGCTTAGGGAATATTAAGAGACACGTCTAGATAATAAAAATTATTTTTATCAATCTGTTTTCAGCACTGTAGCTGGATGCCAAAGGCAGAGGAAGAAGGCAATTAAGTTGCCCTAAATCAGAGTCTGTCAAAAGCCGAAACTCTGAAAAATCATCTGTCCAAAAGCAACGATATTCTTCTTGCAATCATGGCACTGTTGATTGTAATTAGCTACCGTGAATCACAGTAAGTGATCCTTTAACAGGAGAAATACTTTTTTATCTGAATTTGCCAAGGCCCTTGGTTGCATTAAACCCAGCTGAATACAAGAGAAGGCAGAAGCTAATGAAGAACAATCAGCCAGAAGGAAAACCTATAGCCACGTGTGCATACCATAAACCTGGCTCAACTATCAACCTCGGCAACAGGTAGAGAAAATGCATGTATTTAGCATTATTTTCTCTCACAGAGGATGTCAAATGGGTGTTAAATAATACTGTTTTTTAAGTCAAACTCTGCAGTATTTTTTAAAGTCACAAGTTCAACAGAACATATTGTTTGCATAAAATCAAAGTCATTCAGAAAAAAGCAAAGTTACAGAGTTTAAGCAGATATTTTATTCCCTAAAGTAGTTTCCTTTATACATTCATATGAAAAAAAGATGCATATCCATGTGGAAGAAGAATTTAGTCAGGAAGATCAGCGTTTGCCCTACCCTGAAATTAAAAGCGAAGAAACAAAAACTTTGCCAAAAATTCTTTCTACTAGTGTTGGAAGCTGTCATTTTCTCCCTGAAGCACAGAAGTCTGATTCACTGAAATAAACTCACTGAGGTTTAACCACTGAATAAATTTTCTTTTTAAAATTCAGAAATATTTCAGTTTAGAAATATTCATATGTTCATGGTTGTATACAGGCATTCTTAGAAAGCTGACATTTTTTTAAAAGTATATGGACTTCCAAGATATCTCAGTTTCTAGCAAACAGTCTCCATATTACAGGCTGTTTCTAAACAGGATGATAGTCTACAGAAAGATTTAGAGGGATGGGAAGAACAGCTTTAATACCATGTAAAGTCTGATTCAGCAAATGTAGAAAATAAATCCTGTAGTGGTTTTAGAAAACAAAATCTGGACATACAAAACCATGAACCCTAAAAATTTCAGTGTATTGAATCCTGTAGCCTATTATTTCATCATAAACTCTAAAAATAGCAACTGTAAATTCAAAATTTTAATGTTCAATGATTAACAATGCATGCAGTTAAGAGAGACTACGGACTATACCATCTTTTAGAAAAACAAAAAGCTGACAAAAAGATGACAAGATTAAGAAATCTCATGTAAAATTAACTCTTTGGCTCCTATGATAAAAACCACACACTTCTCTTCCAAACATATCTCTGAGAGAATAAGTATATGCTCTTCATTTAAGTCTGTTATATCACAAAAAAAAAGAAAAAGAATAGAAGAAAATAAAAAAAAACCACATCAACTCCTCAAAGAAAGAAGTTAATATTAGCACTAAATATTATCCAGCATGTTTGTATTCTTTGTCAAGATCAACTGTGTAGAAAGTCCCTACATCACCAAAATCTTTTGGAATTAATATGCGTTTCCATGTCGGCTAAATTTGGGTAAGTGACAACTATTCATCCAGTTTGAGTTTACTGGAAGACCTCAGCTGACAGAATTACAGCAATTTCTGCAGTGGGTAGCTGCCCTTTGTCCCCATATTAGTCAAACACAGAATCACAGTCCGGCAAATGTACTTCCACCAGTTTCCAGAGAAAGTCAGAGTAAGTTCACGTTGCTTCTACTACACTAGTAAAACACACTGCTTGACTGTGTATGTGCCTCTGTTAAACCAAAGATGGAAAAAGTGAGAATAAGCATATCACAGGAAGACACTATTACTGCAGCAACAATGTAAGCTTACTGCACAGCAATAACCCTCCAGCACAGCCTATATGCATTTTTTTTTTTTTTTTTACTTTTTTCCTCCTTCCTGAATTGCAAGTTTCCAGTTGTCTTACAGCTGCCTGGGGATACAGCTCAAGAGAGGGAGGACATGGCTGCAGCCCATGCCTGAGCCATGCAGCCAAGGATACCTGCAGCTGGTATTTGTCAGCACTCGCAACGAATCACTTTAGTGACAAAACCCAGGAACATGACTAATTCTTCTAAAGTCAGCATCTAAATGGGATCAGCCAGACTGCTGGAATAAGACATTGACTAGTGACAATGAAGCAAGGTGAGACAACATCAGTCTTTAAACAAGTCAGTTTAAACATCCAACTCTGAATTCACCAATATGCAAAAAAACTGAAGTTCTAGTTAGAGTTTTGCTGTTCCTTCAAAGAATTTGCTTGACTATATTGAACAAAGCAGAGAAATAGCTAATCTCAAAGCTTGTCTTCCATGGGGCAAATGGTGAGAGAAATACAATGTGTAAAAGTAGGGCATTAGCTGGACTTGTTTACAAATATTTCAAGTATTTTTTAAAAGTATGCATTGGGATAGCTGGTACTGGATAAGCACTAGAAAGATGGCCAAGAGAGAACAGTTAGTTTCACAGCTTAATACCAGGGTACAAAGAATACAGGAAGAGCAGAATAGGCTGTATGGAAAAACATGTCAAGGGAGTCAACTCTACTCTGCACCAGCATGGACTCAGCTTGAGTCCTGTGTGCAGCTGTGGCAGCTCAGCGCAAGAAGGACATCATCAAACTACTGGAGTGTGTTCAGAGGAAGGGAACCAGCAGGGTGAAAGGCAGCTGACACTTGACTTGTTCAGCTTAGAGAACAGGGTGCTGAGGGATGACTCCACTGCAGCCCACAACTTCTTCGAGAAGGAGTTGCTGATCCCTCCCACATAATCTAACTGCTCTGCTGGTAGCAATATCTTGCCTCTAGTTCACCAAAAACTCACTTCACTAGCCTTCAGGTGTTGAGCTTGTATTTAAAACCTTTGTCTACCATCATTTTAAATTAAAAACAACTTTGCAAGGGCAAAGAAAAACCTGCTTTTTCCCCCAAAAGAGTGCACAGAGGAGATCCACTGATACATTATTATGTAGGAATTATCAACTTGAAGTGCTCAGTCTCCATAATATCTGAGCTGCTGGCATCTGAGAACCATAGAATGGTTTGTGTTGGAAGGGACATTAAAAATCATCTTGTTCCAATCCCCCTGCTGTGGCAGGGCAGGGACACATTTCACTACACTAGGTTGCTCAAACTGCCATCCGAATTCCAAGGAATGGGGCATCCACAGCTTCTCTGGGCAACTTGTTCTAGTGCCTCCCCACCCCTACAGTAAATAATTTCTTCCTAATATCTAAATTTACTCTCTTTCAGTTTGAAGCCATTCTCCTTTATCCTAACAATACTTGCCCTTGTACAGAGTTTCTCTCAGGGTATTTCTACGGATATTCCAATCTGCTATTCAAGACAATAATGCTAGGAAAAGAAAAATTGCCATGCATTTAATTTAAGTGGTTCCACGCACTTTTGAAAAAAGGAACAGATCAGGGAACAATTGTGCACTACCAATTACCATAATACAATCAGGAACCCTCCTCCACTATCCCTCTTCTGGTAATTTGCAGAAAATTATGAAATTACAATACCTTGTGAATTATAATAGCTTGTACTAAGCCTAATAATTGATTCTGAAGTTTCCTTACAAAAAAAAGAAAAAATTGACATTTTGAAGACAAGCAATACAGGCTTGACAACTTGGGAGTACCCATGTACCCAAAAAGAACAACTTTCAAAACAAAACCTTGCTTTTCATGTCCTTATAACATGAGGATTGTGGAACAGTCTTAAAATGTTCCATAAAAAGCTGGTCTTCTTTTATTGCCCATTTCTATAAATGAACACAACTGCAAGGTGTTGCATCCAGGCCAGGGCAACTTCTAGTACCAACACAGGCTGTGGGGTGAACAGATGGAGAGCAGCCCTGCCAAGAAGGACTTGGAGGTGCTGGTGGAGGAGAGGCTGGACATGACCCAGCCATGGGCACTCACAGCCCAGAGAGCCAAACGTGTCCTGGGCTGCATCCAGAGCAGTGTGGGCAGCAGGGCCAGGGAGGGGATTCTGCCCCTCTGCTCTGCTCTGCTGAGACCCCACCTGCAGGGCTGCACCCAGCCCTGGAGTCCCAGCACATGGAGGACATGGACCTGCTGGAGAGAGTTCAGAGTAGTGTCACCAACACAGCTAGAGGGATGGAGCACCGTTCCTAGGAAGACAGGCTGAAAGAGTTGGGGCTGTTCAGCCTGGAGAAGAGAAGCTCTGGGGAGAGTTAATAGCAGCCTTTCAATACTCAAAGGGGGGCTACATGAGAACTGGAGGATGACTTTTTAGCAGGGCCTGTTGCAATAGGACAAGGGATAGCAGTTTGAAACTTAAATAGGGTAAACTTAGACTAGCTATAACAATGAATTTTTTTACAATGAAGGTTATGAACCACTGGAACACACTGTACTGAGAGAGGTGGTGGATGCCTCATCCCTGGGAACACTGAAGGTCAGGCAGATGGGGCTCTGAGCAACATAATATAGTTGGAGATGTCCCTGCCCACTAGATAACCTGTAAAGGTTCCTTCCAACCCAAACTACTGTACAAGCAGAACAGCCATGATGCATAGGACCCACAGACCACCACTTCACACATTTACGCAGTCACAAACTGCGTGAGCTGTCACAGCTCCAGACCACCACCATTTCCTTACTAACCCACATTTCTGCAGGTCAATGAGCCACTATCAAAAATCCTGAAAGGAGGCCATCAATAAAGCTTCAATGATCAGATCCACATCAAGCTACCGGCTGTAGCTTCATTTACTGAGCTGCTCATTAAAGAGCACCCTTGTACAGCATATTTAGAATAGGTAGTGAGCTCTACAACAGTGTGCTGCAGAAAAATTCCAACAGCCTTTTCAGTAAAAGCCACAAGATACCTGTTAGAAATCTGGGAAAAACTAAGCATTACTACAGCACTTCTGTAGCACTCATCATGAATTATAGTCATCATGAAGCAGTAGGAGACAACTGGATCTCTTTGTGCGGCTCTGGGCTGCCACACCCTGTGTCATTTTACAGTGATGAACAGATTCCTACACATTACTCCTTTCAACATTAAAGAGTACATCAGAAATATGAGGGAAAAGTAGTAATGATTTTAAATGACCACAGCAACACTAATAGCTAAAATCACAATGACGAAAAATCAGTACGGACCCCAGTATGAGCTACTGAATGTGGGCATGCGGACCTAAATTTCAAAATTCCAGAGGATAACACAGTGCTAAGAAAAATCTAGCAGCAATACAAGTCCCATTAAGGTTGAAGTTCCAAAAAATAAATTATTAGCTAAAAAAAACAGTCACTCTGAACAACTATTATTTATATTTAAACCAATATTAAAAAAAATTAAGTTATTTGCTTGAAAGCAAAGCAATATGTAGTTCAAGAAAATTCGATTACTTAAATATGAAAAGCACAAGATTAAAGATAATCCCTTCCCTAGAGCAGCATTATACCGTAGGTTGGTGCTGGGTAGAAGCCAACTATTTCAACTGACACAGAGGAATTTGCCAGGAAATAGGGAGGATGGAGAAAAGAGGGAAATCCCCACAATTTCATCTTCATTACATGGATTATGAACATAGGTTTTAAAACTGGCACTATGTAGAATCTCACCTGACTGTAAAGACATTTCTCAACTGCTAAACAATAAAACCACAAAGATATGAAAAAAACCTCAAACAACAGAATGCAGTGGGTTTTGGCAAAACCTACATTTTTACCTTGATAATTTTCTTTAAAAATTGTATCCCTCTCAGAAAAATTCTTTGTCTCACTTACTCATTAACAGATTAACTGTCTTTAAGAAAAGAGCTGTCTTGTTACAGAAGTAATGCTCTTGTATTTCCTAAGGAATTTTAAAGAAAGCAATAATAAAGCTCTTATTGGTTGCTAAATAGAATCACTGCTACTCTAAAAGTGACCTATTTCTTGCATCCTGTAAACATGAAACCTCAAACTATTAACAGCCCTTTGCATTTGTAATAAAGCAGTGAATACTACTATTTTTGCCCACAGTGTTAACTGCTCTCTAAGGGGCAAAGAAAATGCCTTTCCTTGTAGGAATTTTTTTCTATATATTCATGGATTAAACAAATAATTTTGAGTTTCTTGCAAAAAATGTGACAATGTTTAACTTCCTGTTAAACTTGCAAAACAACATAAACATTTTTATTCATGTATTTTCAGCTATGAGAGAGAGGGCAGTACCAAACAGCTATCTTAATGAAGACTGAAAATATATTCACTACTTTTTCCTGCAATAATTGAAATAAGTTATTTATAACAGTATATAATAAGTAATGCCTAAGTAAATCTTTTTTTCTCAGTGGCAAAATTTAATTCTAAAATGTTAGGCAGCTGTCATTCAGCATCTTCAAATTTACTTTTACTAGCTCACTAAACAGACTAGGTGTAATTTTCAATTTTTTTCTTGCAATTGAAAAACATGCAAGTCCAGAAAGCAATAAAACCAGTGCTACTGACAATATAAAATACATAAATGGAATCAGACTCTACTTGCAAGTGTTTTCTGTGGATTCAACATTCAAAATCCCCTTCAAATTTGAAGGTGTTTCTTAATGACCTAATCACACTTTTCTGAGTGTCAGTTTTCTTCTGAAATCCATATGCAGCCTCTTTTTCCCTAGGGTCTCATATTTTAAGGCTGAGACTGGTCACAAACTTTAACTGAAAAATTTAGGAAAGACAGACCACATAAGGATCAACACTTACTGATATCTACATGACCAAAACTTGAATCCTGCTGTACGTATTTAAGCAAAATTTCAGGCTGTGCCTAGAGGATAAGTTGTGTAGGAGACTGCATGTATACAGTTCTCTCACTTCCAGTAGCTTGATGACTTGCTTGGTAAGACACGGATCAACTAGAAGTCACCACCTGTACCCAGGGTATCCTTGGGGATTTCAAGCAACAGGCTGCTCATTCACATGGGTATACATGTATACCTGGTAGCTACAGATGATGAGGTATTACAGAGTAAATGGCAAAGAAAATTCTCAGTGGCACCATTTCCACAGCAAACCTTCATAAAAGGAAAGTCATTTGGAACGTGCATATATATACAAAGGTATAGAAACTAAACAATGTATGCTTTGGTTGAATTTGTCCAGTATACTCCTGAAATGTTTTATTTCTTCTGCAAACATATCTCATTTTTAACTACAAGAATAAGCCAACTGAAAATAGGTGAATGATAGAGATGGTTTTGAGGATAATAAAATCTTCTCAAGGGGTTGTGGGAAGTTCAGGGTAGAAAATATATTTCTGAAGGTGGAAAACTTTGCCAACTGGATATAGCCTAAGACAGATCCAAAGGTTTCTATCTGTATTCCTGATTAGAGAATCTCTGAAGCCAATCAATCCCTTCTTCTAAGGTCTGAAAATATATCTGCCTCTTGGAAAAGAAATCAGCAAGTCAGTGAACTCCCAGTAATTAAAACTGACTGCACATTTATGCTTCAATTCTGGTGATATAAAATAAAATGCTAAGATACAAATATTCCACAGAGCTAATATACATGATATACAGCTTTGCAGCGCCACTGTTTTCCTAACTAAAGTTGCAACAGTGGCGCTGCAAAGCTGTACTACAGTTGAGTTCTGACTTTCAGGGACAAGACAGACAGAATGCTATTATATTATTTCTGTTAAGCTGATCAAATAAACCCTCAGGTCATAAAGTCCACAGAGGGATAGAGAAAACTGGTAACTTAATGAGAAGGTATTCATTTCTTGGAAAGAAATTAGGGAAATGGAAAAAAAGAAAAAGCCATTCTGAAACATCCAGAAGACAAAACACAACAAAGCAATGTATTTTAAGAATGACCATATTGATCATTCCCTATATTCGGGGAAAGAATTTGATCAAAACATGCCACATTTTGTTGTTCACACTTAGGAAACATTCTTGTTTTTGTTACCTCAAGAAATCTAAAATTAAAAGGCACAGAAAGCTAGCAATAAAAAGGAAGCTTCCTATTTTAACCTTTTTAATCATTACTCCTCAACTCCAAATTCTCTGCTGGCATTACTTAAATTTATTACACTCGTGGTGAAAACTTATCAATCTTATCCAGTCTGTTGTTAACAAATATTAAAGCAATAGCTCATGAAGTTTTCCAGAAAACAATCTCAATGTTTTACTTGCAAACGCATTAAAAAGCCTCTTGCACCTTAAAATGCAAAACACAAAACATTGCTCATGCTTCTATTTAAATATAAGTATAGTAGTAACAGTTCTCTCTTTCAGGAGGGCAACAGGGTCTTTCAGACAACACATACTACTTTGTTTTGCTTTGTTTTCAAAGATTCTCTTCAGCAGACCGAAGACTCTCACACTAGCACCCTCTTATCTCCAGCCCAGAACCTACTATTGTCTAAAGGTACCAAAAAAGATTACACACTTTTGTTATGGCTGTTTCAAAATAAAGATAGGCACTGGCATTAACACTTAAAATTTCACAGCATGAAGGCTTTCTTACATCTCTATCAGTGACTTTGCAAAGGAAGCAAAATACACTCACGAGGTCTGCAAATAACAGTCAACTGGGAAGTGAGGCATCTGACACTTCAGAGCAAGCAGGGCTTGCAGGAGGGACCCAGGCAGTCAAGAAGAATGGGTTAACAGCAGACTCACGGAATAAAATGAGGACAAATGCCAAATACCAAGTACTACTCCAGCAAGGTACAGCCCTGCAGCCAGAAGGCTAGGGCTGTAAAACAGCCCTAAAACAGGAGCATGGCCTGGGCATGGGAGGGCTGTGAGCTGAGCCAGGGCACAGGCACTAACAATGGCTATCAGCGTCCCAATTCTTGCGAGGTGATCACAGCCCTGGGAGCCAGGGCAGGGTCAGAGCTATATCCTCTGCTTGGTTTTTGTCAGACCCTGTCTACATACTGCCTGCAGTAACACAAAGATCACCAACAAAATGGTGGGAGGTGAGAGGAGGTAACTAAGACTGTGGGGCTGGGGACTGTGCAGCGAGGAGCACCTGCAGGCCTATGGCTGGCTCAGGTCAAAGAAGGGATGACTTCAGGGCCACCAACAGCTCCTCCAATCCCTCCCATCAGCATGGAACTGATCAGAGGGAATAGAGGAGACACAAGAAGGAGGCAAGAGGCAGCAGCCCAACTGGACACCTGAGAGGCTCAGGCCCATGAAAACAGCCCTGCAGTGGAGCCGAGCCCAAGGAGAGTTTACACCCCAGCAAGGAGGGGTCAAATCCTGAGAAGACCTAACAGCTGAGCTTCTGATAGTCCCTGACAGAATGAATTATGCTGTCATTGTGTGAAACACAGCAGAACAGTTTTCACTAATAGACAAAGCATAAACCTGAAGATTTGGCATTTTGGGCCCTCTCATCTCTCCCGATGAGCAAACATCTTTTAGGCTTTTTCACATCACTTAATTCTGGCAACACATAAAGAAGTCTTTCTCTGATACAGACTGTGCAACATATTATACAGATTTAAGTAGGTTTGTGTACAGTTAAGAGTTTTGGCTTATTCTAGCTTATAACTACTGAATTTTTTCTGCTTAATATAGAACCATTTCTCTTTCAATGAAAGACATTTTATTTTCTTACTACTTCCATCACAGTATCATCTATTTAAGGAAAGCAAACACTAATTTGTTCACCTGTTCCACTTAAAGACATATACCAAAGACACATAACCTGTATGAAGTTAATCACAAAAACACTTCACTTACATTTCACTGTTAGGTCAATCTTTCTTATGATACTAATCATGCACCAGCAACAAGCAGTAACATCTTTATTATGATGGCTTTTGACATGGGTGCAGGACTCACCCCTCCTGCCTTTAGCAGCTTTCTTCTGAATTCCTCTGTCGGGTTGTTGAATGTGAGCTTTTCACAGCGGAGGTGATTTACAGGTGGGTGGCCTTCAAGGTGCAGGAATAAGTCATAGTCAAATCGAACTTTCTTAGGTTCTTCCTGAGGGTTGAAAATAACCAGATAGAAACATCTAGCACCAAAACTAAGTTGAATACAAAGGCTACATAAAGACTGTCAATTAACATTAGATAATTTTAAACCATTCTCTGTGCTCTCAGACACACACGGAATTTACCAAGTGTCAGCTGAGCTACAGGAAATCAGAGAATCAGAGAAGCTCCTATCAGCCCATGATAACACAGGGTAAAATGCATGAACTTCATGAAATCTTGACAAGGCTTACTTGACACTCTTAAAGTCATGTTTGGCCCAGGCCACAGATAGGCACATGGGCAAGTACCATAATTCAGCTGACACAAGGTAACTCAGTCAAAAACACAATCGAATTTGTGAGCCCTAGAGAGTAGAGAACATGGTCTAGTTAAGTTTTGAACGCAAATCTCTCCACTGCAGCCAAACAATTTTTTCACAAGTTAGAGAAAGGGGGAAGTATTAATCTGCTGCAGCCAGCTATATTTGATCTCCTACCTATGGGGTCTGCTCATTTCTTAAAGAAACTTCATTGTCTTGAACGAGTGTGGTCAGATAGATTACAAGTGTTTAACCAGAACTTTCAAGCAATTAAAATTCTCTGCCACTGCAATGAGAAAAAAATGAAGTTGAATGTTCCCTGTACCAATATGAAAGAGAAAAAACAGAAAATTCAAATTTATCTCAGGAGAAATCATCAGTGCTCCAGTGCCCTGAGAAAGCCTTAGCTGAAAAAGGACCCTGGCTGCTTCAAACAGAATTCTGTATCTTCTATCTGGTATTACAAAGCAAGTCTATTTTGTATTACACATTTACACACTCCCTTCTAGAAGCTGCATATACATTAAGTGTTTTTTTAAGATGCTGTCAAGCAGCCCTTCCTCCAAAGGTCCTGATGTGTAATGAAAGTCATCACAACAAGTCTTAGGAAAAAGCAAAAGTAAAAAGTCAACGTGAAAAAAGTTTCAGTAAAAAAGAAACCATGAGGGAAGAGAAGAAAGAGATATAGCAAAACCTTAGCACATATTCATCACTGCATAAAATCAAAATACATGTTCTGTTCAGTGACAGATGCTTTAGAAATTCACATTAACCATGCTGAATTTTGAGTCAGGATTCCAAGTATGGGAAGAACAGAAGGCATAGAAATCTCAGTTATTCTAAAAAATAAATCTGAGGTTTCAAACACTGCCAAGGGACTTCCTAATCTGTCCCATCTCTAAACTTGAAGCAGAAACAAAAAAAGGAGACCTGAGGTTGACTGTTTCTGAAGACAAAGGTTTGCAGTTATCTGCTTCTGAAGACAAAAGAAAGCAGCTCCCTAGATGAACTATTTTCACAGTTCTGTCATAGTTCATAGAAATAAACAACATAATTTTCAAAGGCAAACAGGGATGTTGTTGTTAGAAATATTAACATGATTTCATGCAGAAAAAAATGGAAGCAATTTGTTCCCTGATATGCTTAGGAAACTGTAATGTTGCTACAGGCAACGCATTGGTACCAGCAGCTTTGCCATAATATCAAGTAATAATAATTGCAATAATTCATAAATGGTAGTCTTTAAACAATTTTGTGGAAAGTTAGATGAACAAAACCAGTGATTAAAAAGCAGACTTACTGCACAAAAGATCGTCAGTACCACTGAATTGCCACTATTTCAAAATAGGGGAGAGAGAATATGCTGCAGTTTATGAGCCTTATCCTATATGAACTGCATTTTCCAGAGTAGGAGTCTTCAACCTAAAAGCATTTTTAAGGACTTTGTCTCAATGACTAACAACTATAGTCTGCTGTTGCTGAATTTGGGAGCAGTTATAATTTCTGTAACTCTTTAAAGCTTGGAATATTTTTCTATCATAGTGAAATACCTATTAAATTTTCCAACAAAATTTCTGTTTAGTGCGGGGAACAGGAACCTTTTAATCCTCTGTGGTCCAGGTGGTTTCCTAAACTCCTCCTTTCTCTATCCAAAAGGGTATTTTCTGAATCAGAAATTCAACAGCTATCTACCTTTAATCAATGATGATGTTATGTCTCTTCTTCCTCCTTCTGTCCATCTCCTCTTTTTCTGTATTGGAATACCTGTGAACTGCCTTAGGGGGGAAAGAGCAGCCGAGCCAGGTGAGAGTGGTAATTTGCCAGCTCAATTCTTGTGCCACTCTTCCTTTGTACTGCACCCACCCCAGGGAAGTGCATGCTGCTGCAACTGTGTGATGGACTGACTCATAGTCTAACTGCTGCTTCTGGTGTTACATGACACCAAAAAGGGGTGAGGGATGTCTGCAAACTTCCTAACTCCACACACGTTGCTTGAGGGTAAGGCAAGCTGTAATCACTGCTGCCCTCTTGATCTCAGTCTAAGCCAGGGGGGATCTCAGTCTCCCCCCTTCTGCTGGGGAACACCGGAGACTTGCCATCTCCACAGTCAGAAAAAGCAGCCACAAGTCTGAGTGGAAAACAAAAAGAGAAATGTTGGGTAGGAAGATTTCTATAGAGATGCTCAATGATTGACTCACAGTCTTCTACTTTGTAGGGTAAGCATTTTAATTGATGAGTTGAAGAAATTGGGCTGTTTTTCATTAGATTTCCTGAATCAATCAAAACAGTTTCCCTAACAGAAACAGGCTAAAAAATAGACCAAAAAGTCCAACCAACTCACTGAGGCAGTTCTGTTTAATTTCCAACAGCAAATAGGATAAATCAAGACCTGCTCTTCACAGATTGATACAGGGAACATGTGAGAAATACCTGTTCAAAACCTATAACTTCCAAAGAGCCTAACAGAACTACACACACCTCATACCTTAACAGGACTTTCTGTGAAAGCTAAAACACTGGAGTGTTTTAGGCACATACAGCTAACTCCAAAAAAAAATTTAAGCAATCAGGGTTCCAGAAAAAGTCTTTTATAACGCATTTCTATTTTCTTTCTGTTTTAGTCTTTTACCAAACATTCAAGACATTAAAGATATAATGTTGACTTGATTAAAATAATAATTTCAAACTACATCTTGATATTATAAAATAAACACACAGGTATCTTTGAATCACATTAAGTACCATAAGAGCTCCACCAAGGCACATGATATATAAAGGGAACCTGAATAACCTTGGATATTAAGGTAGCATACATTAAACTTTGCAAGATCTTGTTCTCTAATTTCACACAAATGCAGCTCTTATTTTCTGAACTAGTTATTAGTAATACAGACACCTTTATGTACAAATAAAGAAAACCTCTGTGGTTGCTATTTGAGAGACACACAATAAATAAAGCAATTACTTAGAATCTGATGTATCACAATAACATAAGTTTTGTAGAATGACACTGGATTTTGTTTGAGTCTGGTAATGTTGAATATAATGAGTACTCACATGCAGTCTAAAAGAGCGTTTTTTAACAAAGGATGAAAGATTTAAAAAAAGATGGCTTTGAAAGATCAAAACCTGAAACAACTATAAAGATTTGTAATACTAAAATAGAACAACGAGTTCATTGTGCAATCAATATAACCAAACTAGTGTCCTTTCCTCAAGTTTAATCATCTCAGCGATAAAGTCTACCCACTTTTTAGCAGGGCTACTAATTCTTTTGAATAATTATATTACGCTTCCCTTTTTCAGTGAGTCAATTTTAATTTCACAGAGTTAACTGTTCACCAAGAGTCAGTATTGGGTGCAATATTGTTTAACTTCTCCATCAGTGACTCAGGTGCAGGGGCAGGTGCTCAGCAATTCACTGATGGCACAGAGCTGGGAGCACTGGCCAATAGCCCAGGGGGCTGTGCAGCCCTTCAGAAGGGCCTTGACAGCGTGGAGAGATGGGCAGACAAGAACTGTCTGGAATTCAACAAAGGCAAAAGCAGGGTCCTGCCCCTGGGAAGGAACAACCCCAGCCACCAGCACAGGCTGGGGCTGATCTGCTGGGGAGCAGCTCTGAGGAGAAGGACCCGGGGTTCCTGGNCTCTTTTAGGAGGAAAGGCTAAGAAAATTGAGCCTGCTCAGCCTTGAGAAAAGACAGCTATGAGGGACCTTTCTGTTTACAAGTATCTGATGGGAGGGTGTCAGATGATGGATCCAGGCTCTGTTTGGTCATGCCAAACAACAGTACAAGAGTCAATGGGCACAAACTGATGCACAGGAAGTTCCACCTGAACGTGAGGAAGAGATTCTTTAATGTGCAGTGAATCAAGCGCTGGAACAGATTGTCCAGAGTTGTTGTAGAGTCTTTCTCACTAGGGATACTCAAGAACTGTCTGGACACAACCATTGCTCTGGGATGACTCTGTGTGAGGCTGGAATGTTCCTTCCAACCTGACCCATTCTG
This sequence comes from Thryothorus ludovicianus, assembly GCA_013397245.1. Classification (NCBI taxonomy): domain Eukaryota; kingdom Metazoa; phylum Chordata; class Aves; order Passeriformes; family Certhiidae; genus Thryothorus; species Thryothorus ludovicianus. Next base: position 39,550 of record VZTB01001208.1, read on the forward strand.
TGAAATACAATTACGTGTTTCTGTATGTTACAGTGATACAGCAGTGATACAGAGGAACAGCATTGATAAAGATAGCTTTAATTATAATTCTTAACCAAGTTTATAAACTAAACTTCAAAACGTAAAAAAACCCTCACTTCCACATGATTTTTTAATAAAAAACATGAGATTTCATACCTTGTTTTTGAAGTAAACCTCAATTGGCAAAATGAAACCAGCATACCCAGATTCTTCAACTTTGTAGGGTGGGTCCTTGCATACTGAAACAGAGAAAAAAAATGGTATTTAACAAAAAAAAATTTCTGAAATTCATAAGCAAACCACATGAATAAATCTGTGGCAATAATTCTATGTGGCACTGTGAAAAAACAGCACATACACAGTAGGATGTATCTAGACACAACTCAACCTGAATTTTGCAGGTAAATTTTTCTTGCCTGCATAAAACCTCCACTTTAGGGATAGGAAATCTTTATCTCAAATTCGAAAACTTTACTATTTAGGAAAGGAGGACATGACATAGCACTCCATCATACAGTGAAGAACATGAGGAAGGTTAACTATAGTATTAAGGTTAAATAAATCCAGGTTTTCCTCACAGGATTCAGACTTCTGTAACAATACAGTGCATATATTGGCCATAATGCAATCTTTTCCTTCAAGCTCTCAGTTCAATACAAGGGCTTTTAGCTACTTTGAGCCCCCACAGTACTGAACAGCAGATTTCTGAAGAAAGTGACACTAGTTATCAACTCCAGACAGTGATAAAAAGCAGGCTGTGACAGAACTTGGAACAGAAGCCACCTCTGCCTTCTCCTATTTGATTGCATGGCAATCTCATTACAGAACTCAAGTCCATGTAACGCATTAGCACAAAGGGAGGCTAAGCTTGAGAAACCATGCATCTAACTGCAGCATCAACTCAGATGCTTCCAAATGCTGCATTACTATGCATGACGAATCATATCTATGGGACTACCATCTCAGTGAAGGTCTCCCTACTGTAGATTGGCAGAATGATGCAATTAACAACACAAAAGGTTGACTTCCTCCGAAACATTTCCTCTAGCTCTGTCAAGCTAGCTGATTGGAAAAAAAAATTCAAACTATCAGATGAATCACAATTTGCTTAGACATATACTTCTTCCAGAATTTCCTGGTAGTTTACAAAAATAATGTACTGCAACTAACTGTACAGGGTCTGATTACCAAAATTATTATTTTTAGCAAAGCATCACAGGTGGGCACTTATAATCCTTTATCATCTTGAAAACAGGACAAGGCCCATCAGACACACCCAGGAATATAAACACTCTTATGTTCCCAATAGTACAATCAGTACTCCAGCTTTCTGAGGACATTAAAGCTTGGTTAATCCCCAAGCAAACAAACGCAGCAGAATTTCTAGTACAACCTTGCCATTCTCCTCATCTGCTAGCACCAAACCCCCAAGGGTTAGGGGAGATGACAAGTCCTTGCTCACCTACCGCAGTTGGCTATCACTACCTCATTCACTGCATGCAGTTAACAAAAAGGGAAAAGGAGGGGAAAAGAGCAAGAACAACCTCTTCTACACACTGTTCTGCAACACTCTCCTCTTGAAGCTACAGAAGATAATTTGTTTCTCCCGGCAGGGAAAATAAAACAACAGAGAAGCTATAGTTTGTAAAGTGGGACTTCAAAGGTTTTGAAAAAATGCATTACAATGATTGGTCAAATCCAAGAGATGGTTTTAGACTAACGTCTTCAGCTGGAAACTGAAAGAACCTCACAGAAGTAATATTTCACCTTTTATTGGCGTGTCTACCCCTACGAAGACTTGCCAGAAATTTGAAAAATGTAAATATAATAGTCCTAGTTAAGCACAGAGGTTACAGTAATATGTATTGGCAAGTTTTCAGTCAATGATAAGGGAGCCTTCCTGCTTCCCCTCTGCCTTCACAACTTGAGGAGAAAGCCTTCACAATACTTTTTGAACGGTCATGCACAGAAGATTGAAATCTTCTTATACAAAAATGGGGAAAGATTATACAGCAGATACTTAATCAGATGGAAATGTAGAGATTTTAGAAACAGTGATTTCAGGCTGCATATTTGTGATGTCACAAATATCACATCAACGTCTTCCTGAGCGCTTCACTGGTGCAGAAAACCTTATTTGCATAAATATTTTTCATTGCCTCCCTCATTAAGCTCTCCTTGCAGATTTACACAGCTGTTTGCCATGCTGAATAGTACCTTATCAAAGTCTCATGGTTCTTCAGAGTCTGTAACAGCTCCGTTTTGATAAAGTCTGGATAATGGGCTGCAGAACAATCACCAGAAACTACGTTGGGTGTCTTCCCAAACTGAAAGATGGGCTTTTAACACAAGGAAAATTCTAGTCTTGTGAAGGAAACCTTCCTGAAGAGAAATAGAATTGACTGAGCAAAGCTTGGTGCTATTGTATATGTGTAGAGTGCAGCTATTACATTTTTCTCATGTTTTTTTTTGGAAGGCACCAATGACAAAATGTCATTGATAGAAATGGCATTTCTGTGCACTCTGAAATAGCACTCCCTGGGCTTTGTTCTTTTTGTTTTATTGAACTGTCAAAAGGAGCAACCAGGGCTGCAGTGACACGCGTGGTTTAGTCAAGCCAGCAGGAAATCATCCTCGCAAGGTATGCTGATCAGAAAAAAGAGAAGCAGCAAGAGTTAAGTAAACTGCAGAAAAGGAAGTAAGAAAACAAACTAAAAAAAATCAAAACTGGAGAGGAGACGAGGAAAAATCTCAAAACTGTAGTGCAGAACATAAAGAGAAACAAAAGCAAGTTGCAAATATAGACCAACAGAACTCAACCAACAGAAGACACTAGAAAGGAGTGATTTTGAAAAAGGAAGCATCTGGAGACTCTAACAGATTTCCCAAAGCTTGCTAGGAAAAAAGTGGCTATGCCAGACTAGGTACCTCAGGAGAAAACACTACCTTGTTACAAACAATTTCCTCCTGAACCAGAGGGACAGGGGCATTTCACTTCTGTTTCTTTCCTTTAAAGTTGCACTTAAAAATGCATTTCAAGTGCCAGACAAGTGTCTTGAACACCATTTACCACTAAGACTTAATTATTATGGTCAGGTTTCTTTCTCTTAAGGAAAAAGAAATGAACACAATTTTCTACCTCTCTGCTCTATCTTTTGACTAAGTGATCCAAACAATTAAAGGCCTGAAGGTTCCTACAGATCCAGTTAAAAACTGGTGTCTGATAAGGCAGTTCCAGGGAACATCTTCACTGAGATGCAGGAAGAAGCAGGTGACAGCATACATAATAACAAATCAATTATAACAGTGTTTCCCCTCACAAGAGTTCTAGGTCCAGGAGAACAGGTGTAAGAAAAAAACATTAGCAAAATTATACATATTCCCTTACACACACCAGCCACAGAATAAAATATGGGCATTTTGTTGCCTGTGTAAGGTAAAGTAAGGAGTTCAGGCCAGTTGATCAGAGCACAGTGGGAATAACACCAACCATTCAATCCTTGTATGGGCCACGTACATTTTGGACTCGATAATCCTTACAACTTACAGTATTCTGCGAGTTCATGGTACTGACCTGTTATTGTATGTTTGTAAGAATAATAATTTCTCTTCTCCCATAAATTAAAATTTTAGTCCTAACATATTTGCAAATACATTTGCTAAACAGATAGACCAACTAAAACAATTTCAGGTACAATTTTGAAATAAAAATAGGAGCTGATGCAATGCAATCATACTGCTGAAGTCTGTCCTTTATGATTATCATGGTTCATTGTACTGTGGGGTGAACACTGCTTAACAAGCAGTAACACTCAGTATGTTTGAGGTCACAGAATGGAAATTAGATCAAACAGGTCTCTAACTATAGCTAAAGCTATTGTCAAATGCTGCACAGGAGCTTGAACGCAGGTGAAACCAGATGACGAGTCAAGTTGTAAAAAGAGGGAATAGGGGAAGGTGAAAATGTTAGAGCAAGAAGGCTCAGGTCCTAGGACAAGAAGGTGGAATGACAGTTTTCGTTAATGCTGAAGAACCTTACACACATGCACACATGTACAACTGCACAGGTGATGAATTCTAGCGCTGCACACACTTCAGGTGCTCTCAGTATAGTCACTTAACCTCCTGTGACAGGGGACTGCTCAGGCACTCAGCTGCAATGCTAGCTGTATTACAAACACTTCACGAACAGGAATAGTCAGAAACATACTGGTTATGTTGATCCATTAATTTTGAGCTGCCTTCCTATACAAACAGGTTCCAGCAATTCATAGATGATGAGAAGGTATGGAAATACTTCTCAAACAAAACCTACCTTCCAGCAAGCAACTGCAAGGTATCAAGGGGCAATGTAACAACAACATTATCACCACTAATACATGGTTTTACTAATAAAGATTTCTTCTCAATAAGGATTCACTATCTGTTTAGGTTTCATTGACTGACTAATCCTACTATTAAGAGGCCCTGGAGAGAGACCTTGACAAATCAGAGGGCTAGGCAATCACCAACTGCAAGAAGTTAAACAAAGACAACTGCCAGATTTTGCACCTCAGATGGGGCAACCCTGGATATGCAGAGAGACTGGGGAATGAGACACTGGAGAGCACTGCTGCAGAAAGGGACCTTCCCAAATCAGGATATTCCATGAATCTGTGACATTCATTCTACATGTAAGAAAGAAATGAGAGTGCTCAGTTCTCATCCAGTGCATTCTATAACTGAATTCTTTTGAGGATGCCTGCAGAATGAGTCAGCCAAGATCACAGAAAGTAAGAACAAGCACTGATGATTACCTTTCCCCTGTTATATCAGGAGAATACATCTTCTTTGCAGCTCACATAAATTGCTTAAATCATTCATCTCAAATGTTTTATTTCTCTATTCCACAAGTGAAGCACTACTTTTCATTTCACAAATGCATTCCCATGTGTTGCAACAGACATTAATTGACATTGCAAGAACAGATGCAATCAAGCCACAATGCCACATTTTACTAACAGTGACTACACTAAAGCCTTTGGACATAATAACAACAAAATTCTAGTTAAAGCTATCTTTCTTAAGAGCTTTAACATGAAATTTATTGACCAGTATAACACTGTTGAATACTTCATTATGAATACAATTTTTTCTTTATTAAAAATTGTCATGGGATTAATTTGGTCTGATTTCCCAGCCAACGCACCAATTAATGTGGAGGGTTTATTTTTTCATTGTGAGATAGGATTAAAAAAGGGAAGAAAACAAAAGCAGATTTAAACTTGAAAACACACAAGAAAAAAAAGTTATTAACAAAGATAAAAGAGGGAAATTATAGTAATGAGATAATCAGAACCAAATTCCAGATAACCTTTCTTTTTCCGACTGACAGTGCAAAAACAAAACCCACTACTTTTAGTCAGCTTACTACCTTAAAAAGAAACAGTCTTAACTTCAATTCACCTGGGGAGAAGAGTTTCTCTTGTTGTGCTATTGAGACTTTTCCCACAAGAAAACAGGTTTTCTTGTAGTTTTGTCACAAAGGAAAATAACCGCCCGGGAAGAAAAATTATTTTCTGCATGACAA
>VZTB01001208.1:57872-74319 GCA_013397245.1 Thryothorus ludovicianus
TCTGTGTGCCTACAGTCTGTTACCCGGGAAATTGAACACAACAACAAAGAAACCCTTTTCCTTAAGTAAGAAGATCACAGTGTCAGAAAAATGCCCATCCACAGCCTCAAGCTGAGTGAGCACTGAAGAACCTTCTCAAAAGCAGAATCCAACATATTAGAAAGAACATAATTCTAAAATTGAGTCTGAAAACTCTCTGGTGCACTTCAGTACAAAAACCTGCAGCAAAGCCTGTAACACGCCAGTAGGAGCACCAAATCTGAAAGATGACAAGAACCTTGAGGTGGAGTGGAATGAGAGAGCTTTTGTTCTAGCGACTTTCACATCCATCTTCAGGAACTGACTGCTGTCAGCAACAGAACTTTAGCCTTGTGCTTCAGAAACTAAAAACGTTTCCATGGCTGTGTGCCGTGCCATTTTAGACAGACTGAGATTACAGGAAATGCTGAAGAGATAGAATAAATCAGTCACACAGTTGTCACCTGTAAAAATGCCTGAACAGGCTTTCTGCACATCTTGACATGAGAGACATGGAGATCTCTGCTATTTAATAATTATTCGGTTTTAAGAGTCATCTAAGCCAAACCTTGCTAATGTAAGTAAAAGCAGGACTAAGCTAAGAGAAGTAATCAAAGGATAGGTATTGAAAACAAACATAGCAAATTAACTATTTTTAGAATATTTCACAGCTATCTTCCAAAATGTCCTGAAGCCAACTTTATGAAAAATATTTACTTATGTACACAAAAGACAGCACAACAAGAAACAATTAAGCTGTATAATGGCCCACATAGTAGTAGCAATGGAACATTCTGCATATTCCTCAACTATTTACATGCCTCTGAGGACAGCACAAAGGATCAAACCACCATCTGCTTCAGGGTAGATTTTGGGGAAAGGACAAATCAATAGCATCTTTTCCTTGCACTATGCTTTAATTAAGAGCAAGAGTAAAGACAGATTGAAATAGAGCTATTCTGAATTTTTCTTTCACAAGCAATCACAGACAGACATCCTTAAGCTTTCCCACAGACAGAGCAATCTGAAGAATTTAAGACACCTGAGTGAACAATAGTAGGGATGGCCACTTTACAAGTAGTGGTACGCCCCAGGAGAGAACTGCCCAGTAATAAAAAACCCACAACAAAATCAGTCTTAAAACAAGGCTAAAAGATGAATACAGGGTCAAGACAGTATAATCAGCTCCCACTTGAAGACTTCAGAACTAATAAAAAGATCAGGGTGGACTGGAGAAGCAGCACATAGACATATACTGCAGGAAAAAAATGTTATGAAACAGAATGAATACAGAAAACACTGACACCAGCAATCTTAATTTTATTTATTGAACAGGGCAGACTGTTTTGACTGTCATCCTTCTTTATGAGGTATTTTTCAATATGAGTGCAATTTACATTTATTAATGACTGAATGTAAGACAGGTACCCTACTGAGAAAAAACCTTTGATAAAAGAGAATTATGTTCCAGCTGAGTATAATGAAGACAACCAGCTGATTTAACATAACTTCCTACATTTAACAAGATAACAACAAATGGTAATCAATGTAGAGAGAAACATAGTAATTTTTAAAGACCTTCATTTTAGCTGTAATTCCATTTTAAGTAACAGTCACTTAACCTACTTATGAACACAAAGAATACTTCAAGTGTTATCTCAGTAAACTGGATGACTGACTATTTAAGTATGTATCTGCTCTTTTGCAGTGTAACATAATTGCTCTGAGTAACAGAATTGCTGTAATTCTCATGAGATGTTAAATTACCCTCATCCTTTAAAAGGTAAGAGCATAAAATCAAGAAAAGCTGAGAAACCTCAAAGGAATTATTAAAAACCATAAATTGCAACACCACTGAGAAGAGCTAAACTAAATCTGTGACACACTTTACTCAAGTAACATAAATATGGTCCACAACTATGTGCTTACAAATACCACTAACACAACCTCATTATACATACTAAAACTATTAAAGATAGATAGCTAAGACAGCCCAGACATGCAAGCCCTTTCACAAACAGATGAGAAACATTTACCTCAAATTTTGGTCAGAACTCTCATCCAAAGAGTCTCAAAACACTTCCCAATAATAAGGGCAGGTTACTGTGACTTTGGAAGACATCAGTTACCTAAAGAGGACACTGAACAATATGTGCTGGCAAATATTCCCTTGGAACTGGCTCAATCTTTGAACCCACCCAATCCACTTAATCTCTATTTGCTGTCATATCTGTACATGAACACACAGCACCTGAGTATTTCAAACCTGTAATTACTTTAAGAGACACAGTAAAGCTCATACAAATACATACAGTAGTTATAGGAAACATAGGAAAGAGCAACAATATAGTAAAGAAAATGCCAGTGGAATTATGCCACTTTCTGAAAGTGGCATGTTACCAGCTTCAGCATCCAATTTCAGTCCCACCTTAAAAAAAGATGTTTCACAGCAGTAGTCCTGCAAAAGTAGCAGTCCGTGACACTAAACGCACTGCACTTCAGACTTAGAACATCGCAGAATGGACTCACAGATTTGAGCATATAGTGGCAGTAACCAAGTGCTGTCCTTCACAGAATAAATTTAAAGCCTCTAGGCAAGATGTGTACTTTTGTACTGGTTCTGGCTCGGACAGAGTTATATTTTTTCAGTGTCTTAAATGGGGCTACCATAAGCAGATTCTTGTTATCTAGCCTGAGTTATCATGCTGGAAACCAACGCACACCAAATTTCCTGTGAAGCTGCAAGCTACAGCCTGTGGAAGTGTTTAAGCTGAAGTTAATATATTTTCCACAATAAATATGTTTGATAAGTTAAAGTGATTAATCTCCACTGTAATTTTAATGTAAATATAGTAACTATTGAACTATGCAATTTTCACCTCTGTACCCTTACTGACTGCTTTTACAGTAGAGAATTTGCCAGGAAATCCCCAAGGTTCATCTGCCAGTGACCTAAACATTTGCCAGAGACTTTGGAGTATGGCTTCAACATCACTAATTAAATAAGTAAGTTTCATGGAACTAAAATAGAAGAAAAAAATCTTGCTTACATTAGTATATTGACTTGCACTGACCACCTTCTTTGGTTTATTTCTGTTCTTCTCTTTTGTCATCCTCCAACCAGCTGTCCTCTCAGAAAAGTAGGTAGATATGTTCAAGAACCTATACATCTGTCATTGGCTGTTTCCTGCATGAACAACCCAAAAAAATTCAGCTATGACTGTCCTAGGTGTTCAGATAACCTCTAAACCAAACATTTGGCAGCTGCCCATATATTTTAGCCTCTGGAAGCACACATAATTGTGTAGGCAGTATGATGTCTGTACTGCAAGTCAATCCATCCAACTCTTTCAATCTAAATCTGCATTAAGATCCTCAGTGAGAGATTAAAAAAAAAAAAACAAACAAAAAACCCCCAAACTTTCTGTTTGTCTCTCGTAACTCCTCCCAGTGTTCCCCCAAAATGCCTGAAGCAACTGTTTTATAAACACATATTGTTTTCAACACTCTTGGTCCCTCAGCTTGGGGTTAGGAGTTTTAGGGGCATGGAGTAACTTCATGCTGATTGTCTGCCCTAGAACAAAGGTAGTGACTAAAAACAGTGTTCTTTGGAAGCATAGCATAAAAGCTTCTCTAATATCCCACTTCCTCCCCTGGAAACAATTTATTTTAGTGAGTAAAGGAGAGAGGAGTTGCTTATTATATATTTCTAAACAAACTTTTTGGATTTTACTTCAATGCTCTGAACTAGGACAGCTCATTCATTTCCTATTGTCTGTTTCCAGGAGGCACAAAGAAGGCTCTTTTTAACTACACTTTTAAATGAGAATATGATTTTTAAAAAATGGTGGAGCCAAACAATTGGGAAATAATTCATATTAAGGGTTATGAGTGGGAATCACTTAGCAAATTAACCTTGAATACAATGCTTCTAATTAGTTATTCACTTGAAAGAAACATGTAGATATGGAGTTACCAGCAATTCTTTCTACCTCCTAACACTCATTCTCTTTGGCTGTGATCATTCTTACGTTTTGAAGTTCTTACTTTGTTCACTTCCCTCTAAATGTTGTTAATATTGGCATATTTCAAATGTGCAACATGTTCAAGCTTACATTCTCTATAAAAAGAACTCATTTATCTTCTTGCTCCTAGCAAACATTACCAGGCTTCATCAGAAAGCAAAGGGTGACAGATAGACTGTGTGTGAGCTTTTGCTTCCCACTCCTTCTCATCACCCCAAGAGCAGAAATCTGAAAGAATGGGATTCAAACATTTACTCTTCTGCTTTAGAGGAAGTCAATAAAATAACTGGAGAGAAAGCATCTGTTCTACCTTCCCTAGATCTGCTAGGGCCCATGCTGAGAAATATAACTTCTGAATAAAGCACTTGATCTTTCAGAAGTTACAGAGAAATGGAAAATCTACAGTCTTGGTCTTGAAAATTTCACACAAGATAACAGACCTGTAATACTGTTTTCTTCATCACCTTGTCAGACAGTGGCTACAAAATGGGGACAACAGAAAAAACCAAAAGAATGCATACCACTAAAGCTTAAATGCATCACAAGAAGATGGAAGATTTTATTAAGACAGAAAAGCAGTTCTCTGAACAGTCCTTACTTCATCAGATTTTGTAGGGGAATGTGGCCTGTGTACCTTGGCATCTTCACCTTCCCAACCAAGGCTTCTCTCTAGGGTGTTTTTTAGTTTTTGGGAGAAGGATAAACCTCCCACATTTCTGAGGACTTAGCAAGTGTTGATGCATATCTAGGCTGATGGCTCAGGAAGAGGGACAGTGGAAAAGGCCAGTATCAACCTCTGTCTTGCCTTTCCTACACTGGTGGCACTAATATGTGTCTGTCCTCCTTTCTGCAAGACAGTGATTTTCATAGAATATGGAAAAAGTTAACATCCTCAAGACTCTCATGGCTTTCGGAGGGATATGTAAAAGTGAGAAAAAAGCCTTAGTTCCTTAAGGAAAGGAGTATAGCTTACATATTTTTTATTGCCAGCCATGCTGGTTAAGATTCATTTATGCATTGTTTATTGTATAACCTAAGTTTAATTCTTCTGTTCCCACAGAATTTGATTGCCTGCCTGTCTGCTCTTTGCTTACAGTAAAAATTCCTTCAACAAAGCATTTGTATTCTGATCATATTGTGAATTACACTGTTTTTTCCCCCTCACATGCTACAAAATACAGTTTTCCCACAAGAGCCCCTAATATGTACCATCTGTATCAGGATGAAATTCCCAGAGGCTAGTAGCTTATTCAACTTGTGAGAGTCTCCTTGGCACCTATACATTTTTCCATGGTTAAGTCAGCTGCTGGAGTAAATAAAGTACTAGGAATACATTTAACTCCCTGGAACCTGAACTTAGGCCACAGCAATTACTAGTACCTCTAATTGTTTAAGAAGTTTACTCATGCAGTTTTGTCATCAGTAACATGACTGACATTCCAAGTCAAGCTAATAGAAGCTTGAAATATGAAGTTATTACTCAAAAGAAATTAAGAACCTTCTTTATGGAAGCCCCATGGAACTACTTTCCTCTCCTGTGAAAATATGCTGCTTTACTGCATTTTTTCATTTTTTCAATGCATTTTATTTTCTTTAACACAGTACCTTAAGTCTATAGTACCATAGACACTTCAGGATTTTCAACCTTACACTTACAATATTTTCAACTTCAAGAGAAACAGAGTAGTAGCTTAGTTTACATGTAAGTGTTTAACCAAGGAAACTAATAATATTTGCACCAACTTCTTAGAGGATTTGGGTGGGGGCAAGGGGATGGGAAACACTTTGTTTTATGTCATTTAGAAAATCAGAGGCAGACTCATGAACAGACGGACACTAGGGACTGCTGACTAACAAGACATGGCTTTACCATAAAATCTTTCATTTTGCTGGACTTGACAAAGCTGAACTTGAACCTGTTCTCATATTCAACATTCACAGAAGGCACAAAATAAATCAACAAAACCAAACAGGTCTTTCACACACATCTGCCCCTAAGCTGCTCTGAAAATAACATGCCCTCTAGGCAGCAATTACGTGACATTTTCTACCACTCCTTTCAGAGTGAGTTTAAAATTCTAAGCTAACACTTGGAGATATATCACACAAGAGCATGCGTTCATTTTGTCAGTCTTAGTATTATTAAGCATCAATGACAAAGCATAATAATTTTAGATTATCTGTGAGAATTTACTCAACTAAAAGACAACAAACCTTTTCTCCCACTAACATTAGGGTTGCTTTAAAAAAAAAAATCAAAGCATCTAAGGGGGAGTCCTTTAAAAATAACAAAATGTACTGGTTGTCAGAACAACAACAATTTGCCTTGCTTCTAAAACAACAAATGAAAGACAATGAAGCATTGACTTCAAAAGGTGGACCACTGCAGACAGAAGATGTGCATGAATTGCAGCTCAAGACCTGCAGTTACCACCAGACTTCTTTACAAGCCTTACACTAGTATACTGTTCTTCCTAAAAACTATTTATTCAAATATTCTCATATGGTTAAATAAGTTTTTCTAAAAGTAAAGAAACTTTCCAGCTTTTGATAAAGCTCTTGAAGGGGAAACCTGAATCCCAAGCAATGGTAACCACATTTCAGTTACACCCTTTCCTATAAAACTCTCCACTAAAAAACAGGAATTCAGCTCACTACAGAAGCAAAAGGTTACTGCAATTGTTTCAACTTCATTAAAACCAAAGAAAATGCAATACTTCTTGGCTGCCATTAATGGGAGATCAAGATTTTCAAGGGAGAAACTGGATTTTTCATAGTTCTTCTTGTTGGGGTGAATTGTATTTGCACAGGATAAAGTCACAGTGACTCCAGTTTACATTGGTTCTTACTAACAGATGGTAAAGACTTGTCAGTGGAAAAACATATCGAGAAGCAGATTTTAATCAGGATGACCAGGAAAGAAACTAATATTATTAAATGAAAGCTGAAGTATCAGTTAATAGTTTTCTATTAGTTTCTTTATTTTATGAAGTCACAATCAAGAAGCTCTTTTCTTTTTCTTCGAAGTAGTTATTCAGTGCCATTTGCAGAAGTATTCTTTTCAGTGTTTTATACTTGGTTAATGCATGTGAACAAGAGAATGATCCATCCCAAGGGCAGATCAGACTAGTGAAAAGTTTTACAATTGGCCATCAATATCCATGTTTTGTAGCCAACATTAAAGATAGTAAGTGGGACAGTAAGTAACAGGACTACTGACCTGTGATACACTACAAGCAAAAAACAGTCACAAAGTGAAAATCATCTCCTTTGGGCAAGGACCAGTCACTATCTTATCAGTCAGGATTACTGCAGTATTCATCATTTAGGTAATTGTAACACACTTTGAGAAACTTCCTTGTTTTCAATTAGGACATCTGCATTGCTAGATGTATCATGCAAGCTATAGTGCAAGACAGTAAAGCCAATAGCCCCTCAGCCCCAGCCTACAGTAACGTTTGGTAAAAAAAAAAACTTTCCACCCTACAGATGCACTTACTTCCAGTTCTTTAGTTTAACTGTTGGAAATTGCCTAGTCTTCATGCACCATGAATTTCGCTGTGAATTCACTGCTGCTAGCTTGTGAAAACATGACCCTGGTGAAGTATCCCTGATTGTTCTCTCATTTACTTTCATAAATACCTCAAACTTTCACTGTCTCATTTCAAGCCTCAATATAAAATTGATGTACAAATGTTGTTTTCAATGCTTTTTCAATTTCTGCAGTCATACCTGCATGAGCTGACTTCTGCAGAGAGAAGGAAATTGTCTGCATCCTGGTGTCTGAGTAAGTGCAAGTTCTCTCTGCTATACCTCTTAAAGGCCAGGAATAGCACATAGCTGGAGTGATAAGTGGATATAAATTTTGATATTGTTTCATGCAGGAGACAAGAAATCCTGCTCACTCTTGGTCAACAGAAAACACTCTGGGAAAGCCAACTGCCAGGTAAAGAGTAGGTCATGTAACCAGAAAACAGGTTGTATGGCTGGCATGTGCCTGCCTTGTGTGTGAGGTAGTGATTATTTGGGGAGACACATGGACAGCACGTGGTCAGAGAGCTGACTGGGAAAAGGGAGGCAGGAGCAGTGATGCTGTAGTGACACCAGCCAATGCGTGCTTGTTTGGGTTAAGTTTAGAACACAAAAGGGTTCGGTTTGTTACAATAAATGATCTTCAGAGAAAGCAAGGAAGCCTTAGTGTCTTTGTTCCCCATTGCTACAGTTTCATTATTGTGCTAGTCTAAGCTTTAGGTATAAAGGCAATGGGAAGAAAATAATTCGCTGACTTGGCTTTGCCCACCCAAAAGCATTGTGCCACGGGTTTCAAATTTTTCTTCCACCTTTAAAAGGCATGCTTACCATGCAATGTAGTCCTTGCCTCTTTTACACAGCTGCTAGTAACAATCATCTTTAGATACATTCAAAGAAGCCCATTTTCCTTTTCTAGGGAAGACTGCAGAAGGTAGCCTCCCAGGGCCATCATTTGCAACCTCTCACAGGTTGTTTAACAAAAAATGCCAAACATTACTCAGTTATATTTTTCACTTGATGACTAATGCTGATGGAGAACATTCCTTTTTTCTTACCTCTCTACCTCACCACCTATCAACCTTGCTCCTATAAATACATTAAAATCATAGCTGGTATTCTCTGGGTGCAATAGAATGCACATATATGGAAGATGTTCACTCATTGCATCTGCTCAAAATCTTAACCATTTTTCCCTAAGATTATCAGCTGATTCTGTGAACCTTTACCCACAGATTTTGACACTGGACACTGTAATACAGCTTCAAAATAAATGCTTTCCAAGACAGAACAGTGCCACCAAAACAGTAAGAACTACCAGGTACTCACTGATACTGATGGTAATCAGCTACTAAATTGAAGGTCACTCTGGAGAGGACACACTGATGGTAAGAAGTTAGGTCAGACTGATATCAAATGGTATTATTTATGCAGTGATACTCTGTGGAAGCCCCATAATGCCTCTATGAAGTCCAAGGCACTCTACAAAAACAAAGGAAGGTATTGGTTCCAATTCAACGAGCTTATGTAAAAAAAAAAAAAAAAACAACAAAAAAACCAACTTTGATTAAATTTTGATGTTTCATTTCTGGCAACATGAAGTCTAAGCTAATTCAGTTGTGATTTTACTCTAAATCAATTTCTAACTGACTAGAACTATCAAAACCAGAAACTGGTGGAAAAATTTAAGAATCATTTATCAGAAAACTTTCACGAGTCCAGATTTTTTTTGCCCACTCACCTTCATACAGAATGTAGATTACATCTTACCTTTCTACAAAACACCAATAGTCAATTCAAGCACTTTTGTGTTTAGTCAAAAGAGTCTTGCCTGAAACAATTTGTATCCACAAGGTCTGTAAATAAAGAAGATAATCTCATCTTCTAGAGATGCAAGACAACCATAGTAAATTAAATAAACAATACAAAAAGTTATCCCCTGCAAGGTCTAGCTCAGTTCAAACAAGTGTTTGTTTCTCTAATCCAAACACAAAAAAGATCAGAAATGGAATTATCTATGATAATGGCACTTTGATTTGTTCATGTATACAAATGACAGTGTGCAGGTGGGAGGAAGAGATTTTAATCCGCCAGTCTTGTATCTGTGTGACATTTCCAATTTTTCTTCTAGTTAGTATTTTACTATTTGTTGTATAAGCTGTATTACGTCAAAAAAAAGATGCACATAGTTGACTTAATTTTTCTTTTGACTCATTTACAACCACAAGAAGGTGCTAAATGCAATTGTGCAGTCTCAGCATTAGCAATTTCTCACAGTTACTTCAAAACAGAATTAAATGATGGCACTACAAGAGTTTAGCACAGTCTGCTGGTGGGTGTTGACCATGGACAAGATAGCACACGAACACACTCCATTCCTCCCACCCACCCCATGCAATCAATCAGTGGGTCAACTGCTAGGAGAACTACACACCCTCAAGGGTAAGGCCAGATATCTGGCAAGCAGCCACAGAAGGAAGCTGTATGATTGTATGCACTCAGAGCATCACAGTACTTAGTGACAATGACTTAACTGGTCTCCCCTACACTTCTGTAACTTGAATTTATTTAAAGCTCTATTGTTTCTACATCTCTGTGGCATGATGTTTTATTCTCAAATTCTCAATACACTCTAGTTCACAGGATCCTGAAACATATTCTACATAGATTTATTAAGCAGCAAACAGAAGTTAACTAAAGAAAAGAAGAAATTCATTTATTTTGGAACTGGCTATTTTTATCCCCTTTTACAATTGTAATTACTTACCTCACTCTCATACATAGTAAACAAAATGTTCTAATTACACAGATTTTCTGGCAAAATATAACGACACCTCTTTGTTCAAGGAAAAATGGTAAACCAGGAACACTGGGCCTTCTATAGTCCAATTTAGTCTTGAATACAAAACAAATAGAAATTGGTTTCATACTCTAACGCAAACATTGCTTAATCTATAGCATCTAGCAAAAGGTGAACATACACTTTCATCTGATCCTCAGTTCTGACTAAAATTTCAATGGCTGTCTCCAAATCATTAATATGATTATGTCAAAAGACAATGTAAAACTTGAATTTAGAAACACAAGAGACAATTTACTCCACTGAGTGGAGGTTACTGGGAAACACAACCAACCCTCTCAGAGAGTTATTATTTCATCTTAACTAGGCTGTTTGTTCTCACTTGCCCGTCGAGAACACAGATCCTCCTCACGCCTTTCATGATAAGGTATTTTCTACTAAATGATCCATTGCCAGCTGCTTCTAGTAATGAGGAACAGGAGCTATCAATTGTTCTTGGAATGGTAAGCAAGCAGAGTATCCCTCAGTATCTTGAAACACCAGCTCTCTTCTGCTGAGAAGTTGGGAGGCCTTACCCAAGCCTTCAAACACCAGTGAATGGAAATGAAAAAGAGATTCACAACCAAGACTGAGACCTCTGTCTGGAGAAAAGCTCCATTCTCAGTTGTTACTGTTCAAAACTCCAAATGGAAAAGTAGGGAAAACTGAAAACTGTCTGTTACCACCTTTTCTAACACTACATCACAGAACTTAAGATATATGCATATATAGAAGGCAGAAAGAATACAAAACCAAAGCAAAATTCACAGTCATGTTGTAAATAGAGAACAGAGATGAAATCTGAAGAACCCTATATCCTGATTAGTTGAGCATGAATATATTGCACACTGAATGCTGAAATGCCTAAGAACATTTCCACTTCCACAGTGCTGGTTTCTTTCAGGTTTTAATACTACTGACATCTACAGAAACTGGTTAAGAAATCAAATAAAAAAATACCTTCCTTACTACTTACACACTCTTATTTGGCCTCTTATTTACGGGGTATACAGCTCATTATGAAAAGCTTACTAGTGCAATATGAATTGTTTTGGCATAAAACAAACTAACAGAAAAGAAAAACCTCTGTAAGGAGAGTCAGAACATGATATATATCCTGCTGCTCCCTGATTTCAATGGATATTTTCAGATGCATAAAAAGCACATTTGCCACTGAACAACTTTAACAAATTTACAATCACAAATTCTGTAGTTTAAATAAAAAGTGCAGAGAACCTTAAAATAAGAGCTGAAGTTTTGTTTTCCATTCCAGACATCAAGTGTAACTGTATACTTACTACACATGCTCTTTATTTCTCTGATCTGCAAACCATTTTGGTCAAATCTTCAAAGCAGGTATTCAGACCCAAGGTCACTACAAACATACTTCTCTGTCTGTAAATCAGTTTTGGTACATTTGTGGAGGATTTTCAGTTTTCTTAAAACCATAATAAGGCTTTTTCACCATGTCAAATTGTTATTTCAAATCCTTTACTGGCCTTTATTCCAGCCTTGTATCCCAGCCTTGCAGGCCTTTGTTATTGCAGTCTAACTGCTATCTTCCAAAAAGACTATTTGAAAAAGCTTATTCACAGCCACTTAGAAAAACTAAGCAGGAAAAACTGCTAGCATTGTGTTTTGAATGGCACAAAGCATGAGAACATGCCTCTAACCAGACCCTGCAAGATATGGGCAGCTAATTATGCTCTGACAACTCTGATGCGACCTCTGACTCACAGGAGAAAAAACAAAGCATACAGACAAATCACTACAGAAATCTACATCCTAACTCCCCCTTTCCCATGCACCAAATCTCACATAACAAGCCATTTGACTTTTCATTTAGTACTTACAAGCCCCTTGCGACATCTCTCCTCCTAATCCAAAATCAGCCTTGTCAGGATGCTTTACGGAGGTAGTAAGTAGCTCCTTTCTTTGATTTCATATTACTTCTACTTCTTAATGAATGTTGTATCTACTCTTGTTTTTATCGCTTGCTTCTCCTATTTAATAAAGGCTTTACTCTCTGGTAAGTCAAGAAGCTTCCCCAGTTTTTCTTTCCATAGCACTTTCATTGTACCTGTCACAAAACTCATGTTGCCCATATAAAGAGAAAGAAAACAGAAGCTACATTTAATGTGCCAAGACATACTTCTGGCAAGGATAAAAAGTCTCTATTCTGTTCCTATTAAAACCAGTTAGTAAACAGACAACTTACATAAACACACAGAAAAGAAAAACTGTGGTAGTATCTACCTGCTGTGTGAAATCCCTTACCTCAAAGTGAAATTGTGAATTCTCTCCTTTTTATCAATAGCGCTATGGAATTTTCAACTCATACTCTCGGATCTTGTTTATTTTCCTGGAATAATATAATAAAAAAATGCTGGAACTCCTTTTTTTCCAAGAACCTGCTCTCTCTGGACTTCACCTTACTTCCTAAGGATTTTAATTGAATTTCAATTTATTGGGGTATAACCAATTTGACTTATGCTTGCACTACTCTATACTTCTTATCTACCTGTCTGTTTCTTAGGTATAAAAATTTACCACTCACAGCATTTTTTAATCAATAGAGAGACCTCTAGAGCTCATAACACTCAGCAGTTTAGGCACAAAATCTACCTTCTTATAAACAGACTCCAAAATCAGAATCAATTTTTTTTAAGAGCTAAAAACCCTGAGGAAGAGATGCTCTTACCACTTCATTGCTCTTCTCAATAGGTGTCAAGCACTCATTCGATCCTCCTTTTCCACCCTTACACTCAGGGGCAAAGCAGAGTGGTGTGGGAAAGGAAAGGAGTCCTGCCAGGCAGCAGTGAGACACCGTATTCCCTCACAAACACTAGAGGGGAACCCAGAGGTTTGCTTGACACTGAAGACTGTTCCTTAAATACACCACACATTTAAATACCAAACGCTATCCTCTTTACCATGAATGATACAGTGGGGGCAACAAAAAAAGAATTCAATTGAGCTAATTGAGAGAGCAGTATCTCAAGATGCTGTTGACTGTACTTCTGTCTAGTAATTCCACTGCCTGCAACACTCCTATTACATTCCAGTACGAGAAAGCACCACACTATAAGCAGAATAACCTTCAGAAATGTGAACTAGCTGAAAAAACGGCTAAGTTTTTGTTCAGAATGTTAACAGGCCTTACTTGCATGCCATAATTTTAAGTCCAAATCAAAAGAGAGAAGAGGAATTTAGCTAGGAATTTCAATTGGTTTGTAAACAGTTTAAGGTCACATGAGGATTACTTCAAGTTGTCTTTATAAATCAAACCACTTAAAGCTTAGAGATTCATTTAGAGAACCAAACATTGTAATGATTTAAGATGTTTAGTTCAAAAACTTAGGGATAAAAAATGTTGAGGGGGTGTGAAAATCAGTACTATTTGCTTTCTGAAATTATGGTACTTGAAATATGTCCACTGGAAAATTTTATTTTCACTATCACAGTGACTTAACAACCACTAGACTTTGACTAAGGACTAAGACACATCAGTAATTACTAAGGGAAAAACAACAAAACGAAGAAATTCAGACACACACTCCTGCAATCTGAAATTTAGTATGTGTAACAGTTCTTATTTTGATCTCTCAATTTGGAATTAAACAAAGACACTGTTAGTACATTTTGGAAAGAAGTACTTACTAATTCCAAAGCAATAGCAAAGAGGGGTAGAGTAGTTCCAGGCGACAGTGAAACTGAATTGTCAGACAATTATCTGGCCCAACAACATCTGTCACAAGCTCAGTTTCCCAGTCAAATTATTTAATAAACACTAGATTCTCCAGGTTTGTATTCAAGGCCACTGTATTCAATTCATTTGCACCAGGGACTACTCAGCCACTCCACACTCTCTCAGATGACACAAAGAATTGCTGCCTCGTAAGACAACATCCTTTCTGCTGAAGCCCAACTACTGGCTGCTTGAAACATCATATTCACATTATTTAACTGGCTGCACACCAGGGATACCACGGCTACTGAGTAACATTCCTTACAGGTCCCTCATTACCGGGACACTAGGAACAGCAGTCAGCCCAGCTTCCCTGCTCAGTTTCCTGTACAGTAGTATTCAGCTCGCCTCAGAAAGGCTCTGCTCCCTGTAACAACAGAGCTGCTTGTGGCTGGTGCACAGCCAGCCTGCCAGGTCTGTCACTCACCATCTCCGTGAAGACCTCTGCTGAAACAGAGCTGCAAAAATGCTCAAGTTGTGTTTGCTCAACTTTGCACCAATTATCCCAGCAGTGAATGAAGAACTTTGAAGGGAAACACTCAAAGAAGAAACTAAAAGTAAAGTATCTCAAACAAAATCCCTACTTTGGAAAGTCTGCCATTCAGTATTCACTGAAAACCAAAATCTGATGGAAAAACCTGTTGGTTCTGACCAGTTAAACTCCTGCCAGAGCTGGAACACAGGTAAAAAAACCTAAACTGCGAACTCCAAATGTACAGATGCATAACCTACAGAAAACAGTAATTTTTGGCATTATTCATGAACAAGATAGACAATCCTGGACTATGGGTCACATAAAAAGTTCTCTTCAGTAAAGGAACCAAGATTTTTCACCCTCAGTATATTAACTGAAATTGATTTTACTTTCAATCTTCCTTGGAGTATCTCAAATTTTAGCTCTATGCCAGTGTCTGGAAAGGTATTCCAACTTAAGAAGATGCCACAGCTCCCAGAAATATCTTATCTACAAATATTTAAGACAAAATATTATTTCAACAAACAAAGTAGAAGTTGTGAGAATAAACCTTTTTTGGTACAATTAGTTTGCATTTGGCTTTCTGAGTGACACTATGACTTCTTGAGCATGACTGCAGAAGAATTCCCACAGCAGGCAAATTTTTAGTGATGTACACTGCTCAAGTCAAAGTCCTACCCTTCCCTACTGTAACGAAAGCTTCCCCCCACTGACTTCACTTTTGTGATGCTGTACATCAACATCACAATAGACAAAATATCATGAATTGGGCAGCCAGTGAGCAGCTGACCATCTGTACACTAAAAGGTTTTCTCATCTCATTTTTTTCAGTTAGTCTAAGATCGCCACAAAGATACTGTGCCTAATTCCTCCTAAGAAGCACTAGCTGCAAATTCTGCCTCTATCCCATAATATGCAAGTCTTGTTAACTAATACTGACCGAAGCTGTTTCTCCAGCCACAAGCTGCAGCAGGCTAAAACAAAGTGCTTATGCTTTTAAATTTTTCAAGAGGAGATCTCAAACTGTGTGTAACACTGCTGAAAAGGCAGACTTTTTACCATAAAGGAATTGTTGCAAGTTGGCGTTGTTCAATAGAACCAATGAGGTTGCTACGTTTTATGTAAAGACACATTCTTACATAAAAATAGTGGAGGGGGACTCACTTCACTTCTGGCCTTGGGAGGAGGTGGCAGGCCTGGGCCGATCGGGGTCTGGGTGGACCCACTCAGCCCGGGGTGGCTGGGCCTGGGCTGATCTGATCTCTCTGGCCCTGGCTGAGATTTTCTTTCCCAGAGGGGTGGTGAGAATGCTGCTGAGCCCCTCACTGGGGAGCCCGCCGGGCCCCGAGGCTAGGAGGGGCTCCAAAGCCAAGAGCAACCACAAGACGGAGAGCGGCCACACGGCTGGGGATCGAAGCAGCCAGGATGGTGCTGGGCAGCCACAGCCACTTTAGCATGGCTCACAGTGAACTCTGTCTGCTCAGCTACTTTAAACCAACTTTACTGCAGGTAAAAAAGTACAAAAACATTGGCTGCAGTTTTTTCCTCAGTCTCAACACCTCAGCAGGACAAGGCCCACATGATGCTAACAAAGACCACATGGCAGCAGGGGGATATAGCAAGTTACATTCCCATACAGAACTCAGATTAACCTTTCAACATTGTAAGACTATAAAAACTGTTTCAATCAATGATAAAACTTAACCCTTGAGGTCAGTAAGAAAGAAGTTTGATTTTAAATGGAAGGATTGAAGAGAATGCTTTAAATTTAGATTTAAATTCTTTTGTAAAGCTATGGTAAGGATATATATTTG
>VZTB01001208.1:90305-103366 GCA_013397245.1 Thryothorus ludovicianus
CCTGTAAGGCTTCAAAGCCATCTTAGGGCAGCGCTAAAAATCTAATTTCCAGAAGGCACAGAAGGAAAATAAGGCATATCAATTCCCACATGCTCAAACATGAACATAGCAAAACCTTAGCACACTTAGGGATAATTATGTTTGAAAGTGACTTAGAACAAACACAGATAAGATACAGCAGCGGTTTAAATCAACACTGCTTCACAGAAGGCAGAGATAAAGATACCTTGAGAAAGAAGGCTTAAGACACACTACACCTGATTCTCCAGCACTTTCTGTTAGTTGGGAAGCACATTTGCCTGCTTGAGCACTCAGCTCTCACCCCTTCTTATGTGGAAGTAAAGAAAGGGGTGACAAATAATCATAATGTGTGAAGGGAAATGCAGAAACTGCCTAAGTCTGCAGAAGAAGCAAAGATGACCCTTCCCTTTTCAGGTACTGATATTGCCAGTAACAATTTACAAACACATAGAGATTCAACAATGACAGGAACCTGAGAATTTATATTTGTATATTTTACATTTGTATTATTATTTCTTTTATTAAGGAAGGGTCTCCCCCTTATTAAAGCTAGGGAAGCTGGTTCTTTCTGTACCAACATGATTTTTGATAATTATGAAAAATCCCTGAGAAAGGCTAGGGGACAACACCATAGCCCCTTTAAGTAACTCCAGCCTCACGGGATTTCAAAGAGATTCAACTGAACAAATTGAAGATTGACCACTATATTTGTTTACATGAGAGAAATTTCATATTGGCTGAAGAAAATACTATTTGAGTAATATAATTCACATTGGTGTAGACACACAAAAAATGCAAAACATCTTTAAACTCCCTGCTATTTAAGTGTCTGTTGTTTTCTGGTCAAAGGCTAAAAAATTTCTGCCAGTGATTCCTACTGTGCACAGGCACACAGTACAAAAGTAAATACAGAGTCAAGATTAAATCAGAGTTATGGATTCTCTATTCTAAAGCTGCATAAATGAGTACATGCATAATTTGTATAAGTGAGGAATCCATGTGGCATTTTTTTCTCCTCGCAGAGAACTCTAGAGGTGCTGCAGAAAATTAGCAATATCCAAAACCACTAAACTACAAAAACAACCAAAAAACCAACCCAACAGAAAATGACAATTTCATTCTAAATACATCCTCTAAAGAATTAGTACCAACCTGATGATTTCTAACAAATAGTTTGGTCAATAAAATGAACACCAAAAAAGGGAGAGTAACCTTTAATATTTAGCTTGTCCTGATTGGTGCCTACCTCCCATTCTTTTGTATCAGCTTTTAAAAAATATGCTTCTCATGATCATTTAAAATTTCCCCTAATTTTTACAAAGACCACTCTTCTTGACTTTGGGAATGAAAATAGTAAAACCCCTTTCAATTCCATACCTGAGCATTGCTGGAGGCATTTTGCACTTAGTGTATCCCTAACCTGCAGTTAAATCACTGGGCTCCCCAATGGGGCCCCGTATTGGTTTTGCAAAAACAATTACAGAAGTGGTTCAGACAAAAGCTATGTCATATTAATGTACAGTACAACAGGCTGCATAAAAATGAATGAAAGAAAACTCTCTGGAGAGCAGGAAGAGGGAGCCTTCAGTGCCTTATCTTGCGTGCCTGTCTTAATCATCATTAATTTCCTTTGGTGTTTTTCATGCAAAGATATAAATGCCAGTTTATTTTAGAATAAAACTGTTCAGTAAAAGGATGTTCCAGAAATTTTCTTAGTTTAGTGAGGTGATTGAAGCTTCAAGGCAATTAAACTCATCTAATCACTGCATTAGGTTCCAAATCACTTATTGATAAAGTTAAAACAAAGTCTATAAAATTACAATATATGTAAACATATTAAAAGATTGTGTGCAAGCCGTGTATCTTAAAATATATACATATCAAATGCTTTAAACTGATTTTTAAAATCAGAGGTTAATTTATATTTTAATTATGAAAATATTGTTGTTTAGATCTAAGGACAGACTACAAAGGAAGGAACGAAAACCAAAACATAAAATTTATCATTTTCTAGAATATACATATTGACAACTTCCCACACCCATACTACTCCTAAACACAAATTAAAAAAAAAAAAACAAAACAACAAAACCAAGCAAAAAACTCAAGCTACAATATTCCATATTAAAAAACAACAACTACTTTTGACTGTATGTTTAAAATGTTAAACTTCAAGTAGTTTATTAGTATTCCAACTAATATAAATTTCAGTTCAGGCATTAAGACAAAAATGTAAGGAAATATCCCTGCAGTCCAAGATCAGTAATCTAATACAACTAAACTTTTGTTT
Organism: Thryothorus ludovicianus; assembly: GCA_013397245.1. Classification (NCBI taxonomy): domain Eukaryota; kingdom Metazoa; phylum Chordata; class Aves; order Passeriformes; family Certhiidae; genus Thryothorus; species Thryothorus ludovicianus. Next base: position 92,617 of record VZTB01001208.1, read on the forward strand.
CAACACCTGCAAGGTCTGCTGCGATCGTTTAACTTTGCCTCTATTATATCACAAATTCAAGGAAGTAACCTAACGTAGATCTGCTTCATAGAAACAAATTTGTTTCTATTTAGCTTCCGGGCAATATCGTCTCGAAGGGCAATGCTAGGATGGGACAGCAATGCCTGCAGAAGCAAGGCACTTACTGATGCTGGCTGCGTTATTTGATTTAGATTCAAGGCTGGTCTTGGTGTATTTGCACACAACTGCCAAAGGCACTTTAAGAGCTTGGATGGAGTTGCTTCACAGTAATTTGTACACAAATACCTTAGCACATTTTTAAGGCACCTGTAACATCTTTTATTAAAAGAACTACCTAGGGAAGAATTACACAAAGAATAATAAAAGCCAATTTCCTTACAAGAAAGGACACTAGGTAATTACAGAGTCAGTGGGAAGGGTTATTACCTCTCACCATTTGCATAGAGAGGAGTTTAGGACCACAGGACAGGGAATATGCTTATGTTCTGGTTGTCTTTTTCTTAAGCAATAGCCTTACATTCAGACCAATCTCAAAAAAAAAAAAAANNNCAAAAAAAAAAAAAAAAAAAGATTACAGCCTGAGAAGTTTTCCTGAAATATCTCTACTCTTCTAATAGTAAGGATAATGCAACTGTCTTGCTATATATTGTCACTACTCTTAATCTGTGACTAACAAATAATGTGTAGACTATAGGTTAAAGATAGAATATCTTTTGCTGAAAAGACATCCCAGCAATATTCTGCAGAAATAAGCTAAAATATGGCACAACTGAAGGGGGCTGAAAAAAGCCTCACCAAATTTAAGCTGGGACCTCTAGGTTAAGAATATTTACTAGGTACAAATGGAATCATTTACAATACTCACAGAAGCCATACACTTAAAAAACACTTCACACATTACTGACAGCCAAGCAAGGAAATGACAACTTGAATGCCAAAAAGATTTAGTCTTAACAGTGCAGGAATTTAATCATAGACAGGAGAAGACCTTTGCAGCTCTAGGACACATAACCTTAGCTTAGGAACCTTCACATATTACAGAGGAATTTACAAGGGCAGGATCTTCTGATTTCTTTACAGCAAAGACTTCTTTGACAACCTCTAAAGGAAAGGCTAAAGAAAGTAATACAGCTACAAAACACACCTTTTGGGTTTTTTTAACTCTCGGAACAATACATATGCTTTCTAAGTATGTTTCTTATTATTATCTCTATTCCTTATTATTCCTCATGCCAATACCTAGCTCATTATTTTCTAGATATCTGAAATCTACCTGTTGAGATTTTTTTTTATAGTTAACTGACTTTGCCCAAAACTAGTTCAACTGCACTTCCATCCTCTTGTCAGTTACTAAATTTAGGGAACAATCTACATAAATACTTGGCACATTCAGTCTTCAAACATAATAAAATCATTCCTTCCTCCCCATTTCTTAAAAACTCCAGTGTGGATCCCATGCAGCACTATCTGCTGGCAGTAGATATCCACCTCTGTCTCCTTGTCAGCCTGTCCATTGGGTCACTCCCTTGCATGCTGCCTGTGCTGTATGGGAGCCAGGCTCTGGAATGCAGTGCCTCCTGGCTCAGTGCTCAGCAAAACAAAACCCCCAAGCCCTGTGAGACACAGATGGGACAAGCAAGCTCACACTGTGCACAGAACACAGAGCAGCACCTCCACCTACTAAGCATTCCTCTAGTCAAAGGCAGCAACTGGATATTAGGTACAAAGAGCCTGGCATTGGAACTGGCTAAAAAGAACTAATCTTACTACTCTGCTTGTTAATGTCCATTTCTTTCCCCTAGCAAAAGCTTACACCACCGAGACAAAACACAACAGCTTCTCAAAAAAATATTCCAAGGGTGCACAGCTCTTAAATGTGAAAGCTTGCCTGTTTTTTATGCTTAGTGATTTTATAGAAATTTGTTAAAACTATTTCAAAGTAATATTCATTAAGATCTTTTCACAGAAACATGTTGGAGACCATACAATTTCAACTCTTTCACATAGTTGTGCTTTTCTTGTAGCCATACTAAGTCATTTTAAGACACCAAGAGTATCGAGAATTTCAGTGCGCAGTAAGAAGGCTGGGCAAGAAGAAAACTAGCAAAATCAAAACGAATACCCAACAAGTAAGAAAAAAATCAACCTAAAACAAATCCAAACAAAAAATAGGGGAAAAAACAAATGAACAAAAAATCCTCCCAAAAAAACCAAAGACACAAAAATAAAAAACATCTGGCATCATCCTACCTAAAAATACCTGTCCTAAAATATTATGCCAGCTCTGTGTATCTCCACATTCAGAGAGCACTGATCTGATTGAAACCTGAAAAAAGATTTCAGGTTTCATCCACCCTCCCCCTTTCAGTAAAACACGGTGCTAGTGTTGACACTGCCATTGTGTAAATTACTTTTACCATGTTCTTCAATAGAATTCTCACTTTGAATTTACATTATGTAAAATGAAATGTGCATTTTTTTTGTTATTATAGTGCCTGGTACAGGATAACAAGAGGAATTAAAACTCCACTTACCCATTTAATACTAATCAAACAAAATTTCTCAAGAAAAACTCATTAAAAGAAAGGCTGCTTCAAGTAATAGCAAACATTTTTTCCACACAGACGATAGAAAACAACATGATTGCTGGCTTCCAGCCCTCAGTGTCAAGTAGTTCTGTTTCCACTGAATCTCCACATTTTTCCTTCTTGGATAACTTGCCCTTTAAAGTTTGCACACAAAAGGTACAGTATTGTCTCCCTCTAAGTATACATAGTCCTTGATTTTCCCTACAAGCCTACATCTTTGTCTGTCAACCCCTATTTCAAGATGTATATTATATTCACATTACTTCTATCTAGAAAGAGAAGAACAATTAGTATCCCACTGAATTGGGTGGAATTCTTCTGTAAAAGCTTTAGAACAGCAATCACAAATAGTAAATTTAGATTTATTGTAAACCTCAATATATGGCAGAAGTCAATCAGCAAAGTCCATCCGCCTCACACTGCTCATTCAATTCTGCTCTTGTTTTGCTTTGTTATGTGCAACAATTCACTTTGTCATCATAACCACTTGAAAATAGAAGCACCTATGCTGGTATTTACCTCTATGACCAAGATGCCCTGTAAAAATACATACCTCCTAACACGTACAGTTATATGTATTTTTTACATAGAATTATGGACATGTAACTGCAGTCATACAATTGCAATTTGTATGCATCAGCCGCCCAGAATATGTCTGAATTGCATTTAAAAGAAATAATATTTATCTTATATAAATTCTTATATCTTATATATCTTATAGAAATAAGATTTATCTTTTAGATGCTATTATAGCTGTCAAGACTTCTGTTACCATAGCGTGCACAAATTTTAAAATCAAACTCATACAGACCAAATGGGCTTATCCAGGGAGTCAAAGAAACAAACCTCTACTCCTCTAGAATGCCAGAGTCTGTGCAGGAGTTTGGCATGGGATTAACCATGTGATACAGCCCATACCTGGCAAGCAAGGGAGAGAATTAAGCCAAAGATACTGATAAGATCTCTGATGACATACATAAATAGATTTAATTTTAAAATCAATTCCTGAACAGATATTTAAGTAAGCATACAAATATTTTATATAGCAGTCTGTTCTTCCAGTCCTTTATTTACTAAAAAGCACATCAAAAAGGCAAAAATCACACAAATAGCAAACAACACTTTGAATTACAAGCTACATGTTTTTATGACAAGATAAGAAATGGTAATTTTCATGCAAACATATACAAGGGTTAGAATTTGACTGTTCCTTTGTCTTCCTTTATATCAATCACTGCCAGGAAGGGAAGAAAGAGGATGGTCAACTATGAACTAAGTTCTGCTGGTTTAAAATTGCAGGTATTCATCACAAGAATCTCAGAAAAATTCATGTTGTCAAACTTCAGCAGCCAGTAGACTTAATTCTGGATTAAATATTTATAAATTACCTGTTTCCCCAGCTACTGCAAGCATCATCAACAAGCTTTACACTCAGGTTGACACCTATCAAGTAGGCTTTTTTACAGATTCTACCAGAACAAAGGACAGATTAACCCTCTTCAACATTGCTCCCCAAAACTTGAATGAAAAACTATAAAAAGCCCCAAAACCAAACACAACACAAAAAAATAACTCTAACCATACTGTACAATGCTGCTGCAAGAATAGCCTTCATACTTAAAGATTGCCACAAAAAATAGTAACAAAACTATGCCCAACATTTTACAACTTATTAAATCTTAATGGACATAATTATGCCCACAGTTCATATTGCTTAAACTGTAATTGCAAATAATACATGGTTTAAATATTTCTGATACATTTCTTTTTCTAAGGATAAAAATTGTACATATGTTAATAGAGTCACAACAGTAATTACTGAACAACTCAGTTTTCTTAAATAAACTTAACTAACTCCGGTTTTAATACTGAGCTATCTTCTTCCTCATCTTATTAAAAAACTGATAGATTTGATCTTACAAGGAATCATTTGGTTTTCTCTGTTTCAAGCAAGTATTATTCTATAGCTATCCAAACACCTCTTGCACGACAGCCCTGAAACTACACTTCCTCCATCTAAAACCTAGAAGAGCTACCATCAGTGAATATTAATATTGCAGCTTTAGTAAGAAGTAACTAGACCTTCTTAAAACTAAAAAAACCTGTTTCAGCAACTAAATGTGATACAATTTTGACCAAGATTCATCCTTTATGACTTAAGAGAGTCAGAATTGGTAGGCAGTTTCTGACAGAAATCAGTATTTGCCCTTGCAGAAATATGCCTACAGGGAGAAGAAATGTAGGTAGAAGTAGCATCCCTCCCATCCAGGAAAATTAAAATAAGCACATTGAACATATAAATCACACAATTAAACCACACAAAAAACTGTACAAATAGACTAGAAAGGTTTTTGACACTGGAGGATGCAACAGCTATTATTTCCCACTTTTTTCATACTGTTTACTTCTAAATAAAGCCTAATATAAGCTTTGAATGTTATTATTTCCTGAGTCATATCAATGAGGGGAAATTTCAATGAGGGTCATATCAATGAGGGTTTCCTGTAGTATCTTAAAATCAAAGCCATCAACTATTTAATAATGTCATTCATGTAAATATAAAACATGATAGCTTCCCTATATCGAAACCCTTTAAACTTTCTTCTAAGCCTGCGAAATGCTCTTTTGATTTGCATCTGGCAGAATTAGAAAGTGCACCTAAAACCACATGTATACTCTTGAAGCCATTCACCTTCATATTCAGTAGTAGCAAAATTAAGTCTCAAGAATTTCCTGTTAAACAAATCAAGTTCTTCACTAGATATCAGTCATTTCACGTGACCATTTTGTAACTAAGAGCAGCAACTGCCCTAAAAGATGCAGTATCAATCCTGTATATGTTAGATTGATGAAAAAGAAATTTCTGTGTGCCTGTCAGATGTTTAGGCTCAGGCAAGTTGAAGAGAGAAAGAAATCAAAGAAAACAGACCTATAACTGACCTAAGTTCTTACAAGTGTAGCTACATATTCAAATAAAACACACAGCATGAAATTGATTGCCTGTTTAGTAATCTTGATGATCTGCCTGCACTAGCTGGTATGAAAGGAAAGTTTCAGTCATCTGGGAAGAACCTAATCTAAGCTCTGGGAAGAGCTTATGGGTCCCTGTGCTCACTCAGTTCACTAAAATTAATAGTCAAGACTCTCATTGACTTTAAATGGAACACAAAAAGGTATTTTTTTGCAGTTAAAAAATCATGAAAAGGAAAAAAAATCAAGCAAAAATAGCAAAAGGCATTTTTTACACTAAATATATTTCAAAATTTTACGATTTGCTAAAATCTCATTCTGCACCAACAGACAACCTTAATGAAAACAACCAATGCTGGAAATGTAAGCCTACTAGAAGACAACTGCAATTGCTCTTTCCTGTACTAGAATACCAAGCAGTTTTACTTCCACCATTTTGCCATATCACTGTAAAACTTACTGAGCTAAGATACACACTAAGCAGCATTGCTCTTGGCCCCACAGAGAAAAGCAACATCTCCCACTTTTAAAACTACATTACAGTGACCAAACTAGGATTTTGACATTGACTAAGCTATTAGCATAGAAATACTACCCACCCTTTTTTTAATGAGAAAATTTAGTTTGTGAAAATGTAGCACTGATTCATAGAAATTTAACCCCTCAGTTCCAATGCCATTTTTGAGATGTGCTTATGAGTCTTCAAAACACAAAAGATATATTTCTTTATCCAACTGAAATACTCTAAGAGAAAGAGTAAGTCAGGCCACTGTTGAAGAGCATCAGCATTTGTTGGGTAAAAAGAAGAAAGTATTTCTACAATGCTTAGCATCCATACAATTAATGAGACACATTGTGATCTAAGAAAAAAGCTCTTCTTTTGGAGGCAGTATAGCAGTGCATCTAACTAAAACTAACCACAATCTGGTAATACACCTTGTTTCATAGACATACTCTAAAATACCTCATTTCTCCACACAAGACTATTTTCTTATTACATGAATAATGAAATATAAGCAGCACATGCTTTGAAATAAAGGCAGAATCTTAAAAATTCTTCGTATCTTCTCTCAACCAATTTACAAGCAGAGCAGATTTGCAAACAGCAGCATTTGTGATTGCATGATGATCCTAGTGAGCTTTTGTCTTGCAAATACTACTCAAAATTGAGTCTGTGCATGACTCTACTCTCTTTTTAATGCGAATAGCAGCTCTGTTGCCACCCCCCCGTGAAACTAGTCATGGAAATCAGACAGCAGGAGCAGCCATTGAATGGGATGAAGTAAAAAGGACAAATCACTGCACACTCCTGTATTCTCCACCATGCAAGGATAAACTTGGGCACTCAGTCATCATAAGGCAAACAGAAAACAATAAAACCACTGGCAAGCTTAGGATTTTAAGGTGAGACAGACTGAAAGATGAAGAATACTATATTTTATTAGGTCACTCAAGCTTATCTATGCTTGGTCCCCTGTCAGTCACCATCACCCTTCCATCCTGCCAACACACACAAACCAACCTGCTCGGCACTCCAGCGACCAAACACCACTCCAGTAACACTGCCACCTTAAAAGTAATGCAACTTTGGGATACAGGACCCTGCTTGCTCTGTAGCAACTATTAGCAGAACAAACACTTGGACACACCTTTGCAAACTCACTGCCAACATCCAGTATTTCCAAAATTTCTAGCAGATAAGCAAAGCCATAGTTGTAGCTGGCAAACTGACAGTTTATGCAGCTATTCTCATAAATTTGCAAAGAAAATTACCTGGCAATTATTTATCTCCCTTGCCTCCCCGGTAACTGGAATTACTGTATCCCTAATAGAAAGTGTTCTAGCAAGAAATACTTAATGAGTTAATAACACCCACCTTAGCTTGTTGATTTATCATTTTCAAATTGATCCTTGAGCTTTACAGATAGACCTAACAGGCATACATCTTAGAGTAGCCACTCTTATCATGAATGTAGAGATAACAAGGACACTTATCAGACAACTAGGTGTTATTATGGCTAGCCGGTACACCAGTACTTGCTTTTGATTAATATTATACACCTAATTTCAGCATGCTAAACCCATGGCTCAGGAAAAGCTTTTGAAATTACCAGGTACCTCCAAGTGGAAAGTTATCCTATGCTAAAATAACAAAGTCTATAACTGCAGACAAAGTGATGGAAAACAGGTAGTCTGACTAACACTTCAAACATGCATATCATTCTTACTAAATACGCAAAACTTAAGGTATCAAACCAAACTAGTAGCACTGATTTACGGAGACCAAAAACATACCTTAGAATACTTCTGTAAAAAATTTTAACAGTACTTCTAAACAAGAAAGACAAACTGCTCCCATTTACAAGGCACACATTCCCACCACGCTTTTAAACAGTTTACAACAGCAGAAAACATTCTAGGGAATTCATACATGGATCATTTCCCACTGTGATTTCAAGGACTTGAAATTTCTTTAGCATCAGTAGTTTTAGGAGGCTAAGCAAAGCCCAGAAGAGAACGGAGTGCCTGCCATCCAAGTTATAATCTGCTGAATGAGAGTGGCTGCAGAGTTCTTCTGCAATCCAAGGCAGGTACAAGCACTGTGCAAGTCCACCCTCAGGCTATACAAGAGGGCATCCTTCCCCAGCAGTTGCCACATCATGAAAATGATGCATACAAACAAAATTCCAATATAAACACTTTGAAACAATGACTTACATGACTGTTCAACTGAACTCAGCAGCTGGAGACACAAAGCAAATAGCAAATTATGTATCCCTCACTCGTAAAAGTCATGAATTATTAGCAAGCTCCATATCACACCTAGCAACCAAATTTGGGCAGTACACTCATGCTCCCAGAAGCCAGACAGCAAGTAAATGAATACAGCAAAGACAATAAAAGCAGAGGGGACTATCACTACCACCTAGGCAGACTGGGCTTCAAGTATTAAGCACACGTTCTACCACTGATTTCATACAATACATCATCTAATTCACTGAATACGAATAATACTATCTCAGCTATTTAGGCTACTTAGACCTGTTCTCAGGAGTTTGTCTCCCAAACATGACTTAAAGTCATGTTTTTTGCACAAGAAATAGAAGAAAGCAAGAGGAAGACTCAACGGGACAAGCTGGGCAATTTAATTCAATAGTAATACTTCAGTATTTCATACAATTCACTGAAAACTGTTTGTGTAGTACTACACAGATTTAAATAGATCCAAAAAATATACTGACAGGATCAAAATAAAAGGGAATTAATAGCCTGTACTTCAGAGGATAAACTATGGAGCTGAAATACTGTAATTCTTACACTCTGATGCTTACGGGAAGGAAAGTATTCCAGAGAAAACAGTCATTGACATAAAAAAAGTCACAGCTTAGTATTTTCCAACTGAGAAACATTAAATCAAACTATATGTTTTCACCCTACCACAAAGCAAAGCTTTTTTATCTCAACACTCAAATTTTTCCTGTCCTCTGCTCTGTGAACATTCAGTTTATCCCCTCCTAGATCCAAGCACACAGGATTTATGATGATGTTGTTCTAAGGAACTGGAGAAGTACTAGATGCCAATAAAGATAACAGATGAAATAAAAGGTAACTCCCAAGCATTATGTCTGAATAGATAAATAAACCTGCTTACTTCTTTTATTTGTACTGTTACCTCAACCAATCCTGCTACAATAATCAAGACAACCAAAGGCTCAGGAAATAGATCTGAAAACAAAAGGCTTCTTACACATCTTCCAGCCAAACTTGTATGGGTACAAATGTACCATACACACATACCTTTTGACACTCTTTTTTGTACTCACAAGATGAAGCCCAGGAGATGAACAAGCAGGGTGTTGAAGGAATCCAAACAAGTATCAAAAATCAGAACAGCAGAACAGCAACACATGCACAGGCATCCTTGTTTCAGTCATACAGGACATCGGGAGAAAACAACACGAGCCAAACGAAAGTAACACGTGGGCAAAAATCGCCCGTGAAGACCTACGCTACGATAGAAGCTAACTCAGTGCCACCCACCACCGAGCGATGAAAAGGAGACAGGACCCAGACCCACGGCCAGACCAATCTCTGCGACCACACGCAACCGCGAGTAGACAGCCCCACGGCAGCAAGTGCGTGAAGGGGCAGAGAGGAGCCCCTCCCGAGCCCGGACAGCCCGGGAGCGGCGGGAGAGAGCCCCGGCAGCCCACCGGCACTGGCGGCCGCTTTTGTTCTCCACCGAGACCGGCACGGACCCACCGCCTGCGCCCGCTCCGGGCCGCCTCCAAGCGCTCATCCCAGGAGAGACCCCACTACCTCTTTTCGGCCTGGGGAAGCTCTCGTGCAGGTGAAAGATGACTTTCTCCACAAAGTGCTGAATGTTGCTGTGCTCAGGCCCTCTGACAAACACCATCCAGTCGTGGGTGAAGCCCTCCACGGTGGGTTTCTTCCTGACCTGGGCTCGGTGTCCCAGCTCCAGCTTCACCTGGACGGCACACTGCGGGGGAAGAAGCGGGAAGCGGCCGGTGAGCGCCCCAACAAGCACAGATAGGGCTGGCGGCCGGGGGGAAACCGAACCCATCGCGGACAGTACGGGGACACACGGACACAGCCGTACCATAAACACGGCAGAAAGGATGTGGTGGGGGGAGAGTTGGCAAAACCAGCAAGGCACCGCTGCAACAACAAAAAAAAAAACGGCCCCGCAGGCGAGGGCGTAGGACAGCTCTCGGTGTCACCGGGGGGCGCGGGGAGGCGACCCGGGGCCCGCTGTCAGGAAGCTCCGTCCTGCCCTCGCCGCCTCCGCGCTCGCTGCCCGCGCTGCGGCGGCAGGACCACGGCTCGCTCCAAGGGAGTGCGCGCGCCGCCGCGGGGAGCAGCGGGAGGCAGGGAAAGCCGCACGCGAAGAAAAATTCTCGGTCAAGCCAGAGCTCCTTCCCGGCGGCGCCGGGCAGCGCGGGACGGAGAGCCGGAGGAGACCCGCGCTACTCACTCACCGAGCCGGCCATGCCTGGGGCGCCGGTTCCGCCGGGGCGCTCGCTGCCGTCCCCCACCCCCACCGCGCAGCCCTAATTCATGAGGACGTGGAGGAGATGGCGGGCACGCAGAGAAGCGGCGAGCGGGCGGCAGGCATCCTCTGCTTTGCTGCTGCGGCCGGCTAGCAGCGG
>VZTB01001208.1:109704-147263 GCA_013397245.1 Thryothorus ludovicianus
AGTATGCCTGTTTGGTAGTGGATGAGGGGCCCAAAACTGAACACAGAATTCAAGGTGCAGCCTCACCAGTAACAGGATGATCCCTTCCCTGGTCTTGCTAAAGTCACATCACAACTTGCAAACACACACTGAGTAAATCTAAACAAACGAACTTACTTGTTAATCTCAATGACAACAACTGGAATACTCATCTATTTTTAATCACTTCTGAGCACTCTTCTTGTAGTTCTGTGGCATTAGCTACTGTTCATTTAAAGAAAAAAATGGGGGCATAAAACAATCTAAATCACCTCCTTAACTTCTTTCCTTGAATCCTCCTCAGGTTTTGCTGTGCTGCATCATGTAAATGAAAGTAGAATGCAGTTTGTTATTTTGGAGTCTAGCGAGGTTCAGCTTCTATTACTCACCGCTCATAGTGTATCTCATCCAGTGTTGCCCATGCGAGTAGGAAGATGAACCATATACAAAGTTGAATCTGGATTGTGCAAAGGATCATCAGTTACATCTGCCTGCAGTTGACTTGAAGTGTTCATCACCAACCCACACTAGTGATGTTTGACTCCACTGCACCGTTCAAAGTTATATTATCCAGCACTAGAAGGATCCATTTGTATTTGTGTGCTCATTGTGGCAATAAGGTTTGAGTTGTGTACTGTTACAAAAGTATTTTCGCCTTGTGTGGGATGTAAATTTGTTACAGTGTATTCCAAAACCAGAGGGTGAGTTCTTTCTAATATTGTAGCTGCTGCTGCCATTGATTTAATAAAACCAGATCTATTTGCACAGAGTAGTATGAAAATGGTCTCGAGTGATGTCCTAATTTTAGTGTTATCACTCCACTAGCCATTCATTTTCAATCATGTACACATAAATTGAAGAGCTTTGTGAGAGCTTTGTGTGAGCCTGAGAACTGATGCCAAAAATTATTCTCTCTTTAAAAACTCTCTGTCACTCCATACAATCAATGGGAAGCTGAAATGGTCCAAAAGTGCTAGCAATTAGTGTTTGCCAGAAGTATGCCTCAAACTTTCTACATTACCCTTCAGCAGGGCAAGTGCTGTACAGGCAGTCAAAATATGCCATGGGCCTTGCTTGCATTAATACAAAGGGAGTTTTTATCTATGTATTCCTACAGGATAAAGTGCACTATGGCATTTCAAGTCTAATCTTGTGAGTTGTGGAGTTCTCCCTAGTGAGAATTAAGCAATTTACACTCTTATTCATTTCAATAGTCTGTGAGGATACAAATCAGGGACTCTTCTCATTTCTGCCCTCACACTGGATTTGCATCAAAGTCCACGGAAGCTCTGCCTGGGTGGAGTGATGGTCCTTCAGAGCTGACTACTGTTTGGAGCAAAAGCAGCTGCATTTGAAAGTTGAATGCATTTTAAATGAGCCTTCTTAGTTATAATGGCTAACGACATAGCTGACTAGGCAGGTCCATTTGCTAAAACTGTATTTCATTATCACGCTTGAGAGACTTAAAATAAATATATTTCAATAGTGGTAGGCTTTGCTGCCATTGATTTCTGCAATATATTCTTAACTGGAACTTTCGATATTCCTTGCTTCATGATTGAAGCTAGAATTGCTTTCTGGTTTGGATAAAATTCCATGTAAGAAATGAGATATGCAGATTAGGCCACTATCAGAGCGATTACTGTATGATTTTCATTTGCACAGTAACCTTCACTGGGAGACTGCACAGCACATTACAAATGCTGCCAAGAGAACCTTCTGGCATTTCTTGGAGAGCATTACCATGCATCACCCCTCATGGGATTAGATTGTCCCATATAAAACAACTTAGAATATCCTAGAAAAAGTGTAACTGAAGACAAGGACTTCTGCCTACTTTTTTTTACGAAAGAAAATTCTCAAGCCAGAGAACAGGGCAGTTTTCACATATTTGCCGACCTTTTCAAGAACACCTGTCACACAAACTGGAGGGTGGTAATCCTATTTGGCAGTCCAATACAAGCTAGCTGAATTCCATTTTTATTATTTTCTGTATCACAGATAGGCCACTTTAAGATCAGCCGTAAATTCTGTTGGAGACACCTCCCAAAGGTGTAAAATTTCTTTCAAAAGGGAAAACTGATATCAAAAACTGCTCAGAAAAACATGTTTCTGCATAATCTGCAGCTAACATGAACAGTTCTGAATCAAATCCAGGTATGACTGACACTGATGCTACTCTTAGAACACCCAAGTATTTCTCCTACTTTAAAAAAAGACCTTGAAAACTGGGGACATCACTTTAGGCCACTACAAAAAACATATCTCAGTTTCAAAGCCAGACTCTATAAGCCTTGAAAGGCAACCAAAGCAGTATCTGTAAATTTAAGTATGTCCTTTAAGAGAAATCTTCTGCTTTTTTCCTGCTTCTGAGATATCAGCATAGAAAAGTATGTTATTAAAACAGATTGAGACCATAGGTCAGTAAGCAGTTTCACAAAGATGAGATGGGTTCCTTTTGTCTCAAGCCACAGCTGAGTCTCTGGAGCTACCAAGAGCACTTTGTGAGAACGTTCGTGTTATATACACTCAGTGTTCTTGTGCCTCAATGTCCTTAGATGACCTGCACGAAACTCAGGGCTTACGAACAGTGCTAGCAATCACACACCACAGTCAAGTAAGCCAGAGAATGGATGTGATATTCCCGATACTCTCACACCAAGCACAAAAACCCTGCTGAGCTGTTTGTCAAAGCAAGATGCTTCACAGTATCCACACACTCAGAATGGTCTGCACCAAAATGAATTACTATGTGCTCCTTCAATCCCAGGAGATATCACTGCAGTTTGCAGAGAAAATTGAAAAAAATGTCAGAATTTAAAGCCATTTTGGCTAATGCTCATTTGGGCAGTAGCAGACTTGGCACTGTACTCGGAACTAAGGTTGCAATGTCTAGGGCATAACATGGAGCTAACACACAGCTGGAGAAGTTTCCCTGGATGGCATGCTACTGAGATACACTTCACCTGTCAGGCAAGCTCTGTGACTGGGCAATTAAAAAAGGCAAAGTGCTGTACAGGTAGTCAAAAAATGCCTTGCACTAATACAAAGGGAGTTTTTATCTATGTATTCCTACAGGATAAAGTGCACTATGGCATTTCAAATTCTGTGAGTTGCAGAGTTCTCTCTCGTGAGAGTTAAGCAATTTACACTCTTATTCATCTCAGTAGCCTGTGAGGATACAAATCAGGGACTCTTTTCTCATTTCTGCCCTCACACTGGATTTGCATTGAAGTCCATGGAAGCTCTGCGGGGGTGAAATGATGGCCCTTCAGAGCTGACTACTAATCATAAAATGTCAACAAACCAACCTGTCAATAGTGAGATGTCCTTAGATGAAGTAGAAAGCATGGAATGGGCAGAGGACACTGAACACTGCCTTTGGATTCATCACTGATGGTCACCTAGAGATAGACTGAAACACATCCTTGTGAAAATCCGTACAGGTCCTTTTCCCTCATCTTATAATACTTCAGCAGCAGAGAGACATAGCAGCCCATCTTGGCCAGAGGGCATTGAGCCAAAAGCCATGCCACAAATACTTGTATGTGGTGCTTGAAAACAGTTGCTGCAGAAAGGTCAAGGATAAAGCAGAAAGTCCACATGTTCTCTGGGATCTGACTGATCTTCCCTTTGTACTGCACACATATAGGCAGCTCAAGAGAATACAGTCACTTGTGGGCTTTTAGTGCCTCTTGGAAGAGGCAGCGCACATTTCCACCAATTCAACGCAGGCAGTGGCAAGGCTCTTTGAATACCATAAACAGTCTACAGCTTTAGCTGGTGAAAGTGAAAGCAAGATATCTCTGAAAATTTTAAATGGAAAAATTTGAAAAAAATACCACACAGACTTGTCTACATTCACTTTTGTTTCTTATTTGTCAGCTTTCCACTACTTTCAGCTTAAACCAACTCAGAGAAGATAGCCTTGAGAGAGAATAACCTAACCTTTAAAGAATAACCTAACCATTTTTAAACCAATTCCTTTCAAAATATTTGTGAGTTTTTCTGAAGATATTATCACTGAGAGCATGTATAACACTCTTATGTTATACATGCCTCGTAGAAGGTGTGTGTTGCTTTGATGTCAGGGAACAGAAGTGTCGTTTCGTATTTTGCCTTCGAGAGAGCTGCACTCTCGGTGTTCTCAGAGGTGCTCTCCAAGCTAATTGAATCTGTCATCATGTGATAACATGCAGCAACCATAGCACCATTTATTCTTCAAGTCCAAGGTCTTCTTGGTGTCCCTGCAGCTTCCTGATGACTGCCTGCCGAAGCACGTAGGAGGCTGCCGACACTCACCCTGCAGTGATTTTGAAGCCGACACAGATACGCGCTCCCGCTCCCCAGGCCGTCCCCACCGAGGTCCCGCGGCCGCGCCGCCGCCACCGCGCCTGCGCCAGCGCCGCGCCTGCGCGCCGTTCGCTCCGGTTCCGGGCGCTCCGGTTCCGGGNCGCGGCGAGCCCGGCCCGGCCGAGGTGAGGGACCCTGGGTCGGGCGAGGCGGGCGGTGGCACCGGTCCGCGGCGTCAGCAAGGCAGCGAAGTACAGGCAGCTGCAGCTACTGCCCTGTCTGAGGGGGTGGTGTTTGTTTTGCGTTTTCGTTTAAAGCTGGTCGCTCTGAGACGTGTGCTTATGTCGCACGCAAGTGGTGAGAGTGTGTGCCGATGTTCTCACTCCTGGCTTGGTAGGAACACCAGTTTGAATCGAGAGTCCTTAAAAAGGAGTCACAGGCTCTGAGGCCACAGACGGGAAATGTGGTCTCGGTGCTGCCTACGATCATTTTTTGTTACGTAGCTTACCTTGACGGAGCTTCTTTTGGAGAACTGAATCAGATCCGAAGGTGTAGTGCCGTGACACCCTCTCTCTGGTTCACGTGAATTAGCAGTGCTTGTCCCTCATAGCACTAGGGTACTTTATTAGATTTGCATAGCAAGGATGTGGTAGCAGAAGGGTTTCAGGAGTGGCCTCTGCGAGAAGCTGCCAGAACCTTTCCTCATGTCTGACAGAGCCAATACCAGCCGGCTCTTAATGGACATCCTCATCAGTGAGGTTGGCAGCACCTCAAGGATAACAAGTTTAAGAAGGTGAAAAACTGCTACACAACAGCAGCCCAAGGGAAGACGTG
Source organism: Thryothorus ludovicianus (assembly GCA_013397245.1). Taxonomy (NCBI): domain Eukaryota; kingdom Metazoa; phylum Chordata; class Aves; order Passeriformes; family Certhiidae; genus Thryothorus; species Thryothorus ludovicianus. The sequence goes on from VZTB01001208.1 coordinate 114,850, forward strand.
AGAACATGAGAGAAACAGCCCTGCAGACAGATACCAAGGTGCAGAAGGAGGGGAGGAGATGCTCCGGGGGCTGGAGCAGAGGTTGCTCTGCAGCCCGTGGTGAAGCCCGCGGTAAAGTAGCGCATCTGTGTTAGCATGGAAATCCATGGTGAAGCAGCTGTCCACCTGCAGCCAGTGGAGAGCCCCATGCTAGACCAGTTGGATGCCCAATGGAGGCTCCATGGAGAGGAGCCCATGCTGGAGCAAGCTCCAGAAAGGACTAGTGGGACCATGGAGACAGAAGCCCATGCTGAAATAGGTTTTCTGGACTTAGGACCCCCCCTTGAGCAGTCTTTTCCTGAACAGCTGTACCCCATAGAAGAGACCCAACTAGAGCAGTTCATGAAGAACTGCAGGCTGTGGTTGGGATCCCGTGCTGGAGCTGAGAAAAGTGTGACTGTGACCTCATTTCTTGACCCCCCTGCTCCATTCAGGGGGAGGAGGTAGAGAAGTTGGTAGTGAGTGAAGTTGACCCCAGAAGGAAGGGAAAGGTGGGAGGAATGTGTTTTTAGATTTTTTTTTGTATTTCTTGCTACTCTACTCATATTTCATTGGTAAAAATAAATTTCCTTGGCTTGAATCGCTTTTCCCCATAACAGTAATTCCTGAGTGATCTTTCTGTCATTATGTCATAAGTCCTTAACCATATTTTTGCCCCTTTTCCAGTTGAGGGGCAGTGGTAGAGCAGCTTTGTGGCCATCTCGCAGTAAGTCAAGCTCAAGGCTACATGGATATTTATCATTTACATTTACTAAGTTGAGAAAACAAGCCAAGGTCTCTTTCCAATACCTTGTTTTTTCTTTCTTTATCTTGCATGGCTCTGTGTATGTATTCAGTGGGTTTTTTGCGGAGAATGGTTTTTTATGTGTGTGATTGATGGTGTATCATAGGATGTCCTGAGGTGAAAGGGAGCCACAATCATAAAATCGTGGAAGTTGGAGAAGATCTTTCAGATCATCAAGTCCAGCATTTAACTGAAAACCACTGTGTCAGCTAAACAGTAGCCCAAAGTGCCACTTCCAGTCATTTCTTGAACACTTCCAGCAATGGTGACTCCACCACTTCCATCCTTGTGGGTTTTCAGGATTTCACTGGATTTGGTACAAAGGAAGATTCAGACCAGTTGGTGAGGATTGGTCCAGATGATCTCTGGAAATCTTTGTTCTTAAACTGTCTGATTCAGTCATTCTTACTAGGATAATACACATGGGTGTGGATTTACCAAGGAAAAATTATGCCTGACCCACATGATTGCCTTTAATAAATAATAATTGGATTTTCAGTCAAGTGGAAGGGTGGGTGTCATTTACCTCCTCTTGAATAAGGCTTTCAACTCTGTCTCCCACCCTGTTCCTTTGTCAAAGATAGGATGTGTGCCTACTGGCAGGGCTGCCCTTTCGGTGGACTAGAGGAACAGGTGATGGGAACCTCAGGAATTTCGGCAATGACAAATACTCTGTCTTGGCCCACCCAATACAGGATGGGCTGGGGAGCAGGAGGGGTGGCCTTAGGCCCTGGCAGGCATTGCCCTGGGATGTGTGACAGAGCTCTGTAGGTGGTGAGATTTGTCCACCTCCACTCAGCAATCCTTAGATCTCATACTGATGTGCAGTTCTGGATCCTTTATAGGGAGAGGTAGTGACCATAGGGACTGAACTCAGCAGAGATCATTGAGATAATGCGGCTGGGGCCCTTGCCCTGTGAGGGGAGGCTGTGGTTTGTCAGACTGTTCAGCTGGGAGGAGGGACAGCTGATGGCTGTACCCAGTAGTAGCCCTGGCACCAATGGGGAGGGATGAAAGAAGGCACAGCCAGGCATTTCACTGGAGTTCATAGCAGAAAGAGCTAAAGACCAGTGATGGAGAGAAAGCTTTTGTTGATCAGGATGTCTCAGTAAAGTGGTGCCTTTCCTGATCTTGAGAGGTTTTCAAAGCCAAACTGGGGCAAAGCCTTGAGCAACCTGACTACATGTCTGAACTTCCTTTGCATGGGAGGTTGAACAAAAAGCATCTTTAGGTCTCTGCTAGCATTGGTTTTCCATATATCCTGTAAACTTTCCATGCATTCCATATACATACACAGTTCCTTTGCTAAGGGCGTATGCTGAAGGCTGAGGAACTCTTTAGGTAGTATTTAATTTAATTGCACTGATAGAGCTGTTGCATTGAAGCTATCTTGTAGATGCTTCATTTAGATTGATAGAAATTAAGGATTTGTGTCTGATGCAAGGGAAATGGACTTCTAGTCTCTCTGGAATAGTTGATTTGTGCTTACATTGAAAGTATGTTCTGTGCTCGTAATGATCCTCTGTAATAGTTTTTCTTTTAATGTGGGTAAAAAAAATTACTTGATCAGAGATAAAATATAATTCCAGTGTGTTCATGTCAAAACTGTCCAAGCAGGAACCTTACCTCATTTTGCTGCTTGTTGGGTGGAACTGAGGGAGCTTGGGTTTATATATACAACTAGGGTGATACATCTAGATCCACTGGGGTTATTAGCCATGCTCAAAAGGTATAGATATGTCTAAAGTTGTTTGCTATAGCAATATTTTTTTTTTAAGCAAGATATCAGGTCTAGTTTAATGTATGTTCATCTATTATATGGACATCTATTGTCTCAAAATGCCATTGTGTCTATTCTAAAACTATACAAACTCATACCAGCATCAGTGTTGTTTTTATTCTCCTGCACTTTCAGACACGTAGTCACAAGTATAGGGGAATACCTCAGTGTTGAACTATGAAGAATTTGTATTCACCGATCTATTTATTTTGTGTTTTCCTGCCGCAAATGGTATTTTTTGTGGTACATGCTGCATTATTTCTATCCAGGCTTTAATTCTATCTTTTTTAAAATCAGCGGCAAGATTCTAAATGTTTCACACTAATAGCATGTCTTGGAATTTAAGTATTTTGGATGTATATATTTCCTCAGTGCTTATTGCAAAGGATTACACTTAGGTTTTCAACAAGTACTAGCTTTTTTGGTTGTTTAAGGAAGCCATTCCAAGTGACTGGAGGTGAGTTTATAGTAAACTGAAATATTTGAGTATTTGCACCAGCTGCAAATACTCACTGGTGTGCAACTGACTTCTAATTTCTCTTTAATGTAGATTAATTTGTGCTTGTGGATACCTGCATATTCCAGCTTACAGAGAAGGTTTTCACTTCAAGTGTTTCTGCCCCTAACTACAGTTAAGATTTGCAGTCTCACATGTTGATCTTTTGTTTATTTTACTTCTGGTTTTGCATGAAGTGATGGAAAGTTTGTGGATAATCTTGCGTTTTAAATCATGTTTGTGAGACTGTGGACATTCCTTTTGAGCTTTCTCATTTTCAAGTCAATGAAATATACTTAAACTCTGAGTAACATATGGAATGGTATATTTGTTGCAGCTTTAAGAAATGTCTATAACCCATTCTTTGTGCAGGACCTATGAGTATTCAGTATTTCTTGGGTTCAAATGCTTTAATGCTTACATCTGTTGTTAAATACAACATAAATTGGGAGGAAGGGCAGAGGGTGTAGAAAATAGCGTGCTGTCCTTCCTAGTCCTAAGTATATTTTTTGAATCTCTCTTGCAGAGTGAAATTCAGCGTCGGATGACACAGCCAAAATGTTGGATGACATCAAGAAGCGATTTGAATTTCCTAATGCAGTTGTTCAGTCACAGGTAATTTTTTAAAAGCATTAAAACAAATCAGTTTGTCTGTGGAAATATTTGTTCCAACAGCTGCTGCTTATCTGTCTATGTTTTTTTTTCCAAAGTCAGAAAACCAGAGAAACAGAGTATTCTTGAATTGCAATCAAATCCTAATGGCCCTCTCTGTGTAATTGAAACATAGGACATAATTGCTTGTCACTCTGAAGTCTCTTCAGGAAAATCAGAAACTTTCCATGACTGGAAGGTTGGAGTGTGGCCAAGTAGTTTTTAGTGACCTTGTGATCTCAAGAGAAGTCAGAAATTACCAGATGCCATGTGTGAGGCTGAAATACTTCACAATACTTCCTAGAACTGCTCTGTTTCTTCCTTGGTGATGAGAACTGATGAACTGCTGCAGTCTTATCTGTCATCAAGGGATAATTATATGCAGCTCAGCTCAGCCCTCTCTATTTTCTGATCTGTGTATTGGCTCCTCATTATTTTCACCTGAAATTATCTTGTACAAAAAGTGTTTATCATAATTATATTTAATGGACAGGAAGGAGTATGGTAATAATAGTCTCTGGTTAAAACACACCTTCTTTGCTTCGGCCATTCCTCATTTCAGTATTAAAAATGTATCTCTTTGGCTGAAAATTTGTTGCTAATTTCCCTGTTTTCTTCCTCATACTGTTTTGGATTTAGAATTAAATATGTACCCGTTTGTTTAGTGAAGTTGATCAGGATGTGGTCTGTGCAACCTGCTGCCTGTCTTGCCTCTTCAGTCAGTTCACCTTGGTTTAACAGCAGCTAGGTTTGAAAGAGAGATGCAGAAGTCCCCTTGTCATCAACTTAGTTTTTAGGAGAGAAAGCCATGTATGGAGTTCATCTAAGGTCTAGCAAAGTGTCTTACACTGCAGATGAGTTTATATCATTACTAGCATTGATGAGTAGGACTCAGCATCTTTGAAGCAGTTAATTTTTCTTTAGTACAGAACGTCCCCATGGTACACAGTTGTATTGCTTAAATGTCTTGACTCATTCATTACTACAGCGGCACATCATTAAGGTCTACTAATATGCTTTGGTTCATTTCATCCTATGCTTTGGCTGTTTTGATAGTTTCCACTTGTATTCTGTGACCCCTGGCAAATATTTTATGATCTTCAAACCATAATCATGTCCGGATTCAACTTCATGAAGGAAGTTGAATCTTCTGTTTCTGGGACCAGCCAAGATATCTACTCTGCAGAGTGTGTAGTCGGCAAAAAATCAGAAAAGCGAGGATCTTGAGCATAGATTTGTCAGTCATAAAGTTTTACTGCTTAATCAAGTTCTAGAAATGCAGGGAGCTAATCTGCATTTTAACTTTTCTGTATAGTGAGGTCACTGCAAAAGCCAAGTTTCTATTGACAAGGCCCTTTTCCTATGTAACAGAAGTGTCCTAAGAAAGTAAATGTGAATTAACCTCTGAAGGTCCTTTTAAACAGGAAAAAGAAAAGATAGTATGGGCTTCCTTTGATAAGTGCAGTGAAAAAGATCTGATCTGCCTGGAGAGCACACTGTTGCTCTTGTGATGGGTTGCGGACAGAGATAAATGTCTGACTTGGTCCCATTTTCTCCTTCTGTTTCCTCAGGAGTAAGATTTCCAGATAACCTGAATTTTTAAGTCAAATTTGTTAGAGTACTTATCCTTACATGTGAAAAGCATAGTCCTTGTAGTCTAGGACTGTTTAAGGTACTGTGTTAGCAAGAAATGTGAGCTCTTATTTCAGTTTGTTGTGACAGATTAGCAACTAGTACATAAATGAAGTGGAAATAAATCTTGAAAGGAGAAGGAACCTTGAAATATTTAAAAGAATCTGTTCCTGTCTTTTTATACACTAACAAAAATGAAATGCTAATTTTTATTCCTTGCTGACCTAGTTTACTTTTTTTACATAAGTCTGTCATTAGCAGAGAAGAGTAGATGCAGCACCTGTTCTGGTTGCATTGATACTCTGAAACATTTCTGTGCTGTTATTATGAAAACATGTCTTTCACAAAATGGGTTTTCTGTGTAACAGTATCAATAATTATGAAACATGACAGAATAAGTCATTAGAGATGACTCAGAAGACAAAAGCCTAGGTTCAAACAACCTGACACCTTTGAGTGTATTTCAGTTCACATTTAGATTTTGAAAGACAGGTTGAGGAAATCAGACTTCCACTAAAATAGAATGAGGAGCTTAGTCTTCACCTGGGTTGTTTTGGGAAGCTGAAGCTTTTTGTTTTAAAGACTTTGACTATTTAAAACTTGTTGATGATTTCTGCCACAGAATAGCTTAATGAGGAATGATGATAATGTCAAATGCCCTGATTAAAGTAAATGAAACATTTCTGGCAGGAGCTGTGATAAGGGGATATGCTAAGTGCTTAAGGCAAAACTTGTGATGCAAAAATTTGGGCAAGTTGCTTAGGTGTGCTGTGTTCTGCTTCCTCTCTTGCTTCTGCTGTTCTATGTGGTACAAGATTTAGTAATTATTAGTGCTTTTAAGGACATGGAGATCTGTGCAAGTGGATGTATAAAGTTTCTTTTAAATATCTGCAATTCCTAAGTACCTATGTACTTGTACAAAGAGGGCTTAGGACTTATATGGAGCCCTGTGGAAGTTTGTTTCTTTTATGCCTCAGCATAACAATAAAGGTAAGCATATGAACGTTATGGAAATTTTTGACCCTAAAGCATATTTCAGCTTCAATGTCCATAAGTTTGGTATTCTAATCATAATATAATGGTCACATGCAACAGCATTGTAAAGACTTCTTAACAGAGATTTTAGAAATCATGCATGTGTTTTTTATTTCTTCTTATTTATTTTTATTTTATTTCTTTTAATGCATTTGTGTGTGTTTTTTGTTTCTTTTTCTCTTTAGGCAGTGGGCCATCTGATTGCTGCAATTCTGAAAGAAAAAGTTTCTTCGAAGAAGATCAAACAGTCTTCTGACCAGGTCTGTGGCATTTTTTCCACTTTCATCTCCTCTCTCATCCTTATGTGGTTATTCTGTGTTCTTTTTCTAGGTTTTCCCATTCTCCTCTGTGTAATTTTAATGCAGTTCTAGAAGTTAAATAAAGTAGTTACCAGTATGTATTTGGATATCCAGAAGCAGTTAAATTCTGGCATCAGAAGAGCAGTTTTACTTCCATTACAAGACTTAGTGGTAGAAGCTTTAATCCTGCTGCTTGTTCAGTTTAAGAGAGTTTTATTTAGTTATGTTATTGAATGAAGTACATAGACTGAGAAATTGTCTCTTGAGTTGGTAATTTTACATTGCTATAAAATTTTTAAGAAGTATGGCATTTCACATACCTGCATTGGTGTTACATTTCATATCAGCTAACTAGAGCTTGTGTTTCTTCAGGGGAGAGCAGGATGCAAAGGCATACTTTGCATTTTAAATTAGTTATGTTCACTTAAGTGTATGTCTTGATAACAGAGAGGTATATGAAATGTTGGCAATTGCTAGTGTCACAGCAAATGTGAAAGGTGTTAGGATTTGCTTCTCTGGTTTTCCTCCCCAAGAGCTGACATGTCCAGAAATGAACAGAAATTGATCTGTGGATTTTTATTCCACAGTCTGGGGACTTCACCCTGAGAAACTCAGACCTGGAAAGGGCTAAGATTTTATGTGGCGGAGTATTGGAGGTGTATAGTTTATCTAAGAGAAGCTCTTTCACAGTCCTGATCATAATCATATTCCCAAATTATGTTTTGTTGATATTTTCCCCCTAATGCTGCTTATATGAAGGTATTAGTCTGATATACAGTAACACCTTCTTAAATGCTAGGAAGCAGATGATTGTACTGGTTACAGTACGTTGCATACTCCCTTTATATTCAAGAGCATTTTGAAGTATTGATTTTTTTAAAACCTTCCTGATTCTCCAGTTGGAAGTCACAAAGTCAGCAGAGTAGTCTATGAATACTAATTTACCATGGAAACCAGCAGCAGTTTTGATGGTTACTGGGCAGCCTGACAGTGAGCAGCATCCCTGCCCATAGCTGGAGCTAGGTGGTCTTTAAGATCACTTCCAACTGAAACCATTCCGTACATAGGCACAGCTGAAAAATTCATCTGCATTACCTTTTTGTCAGAGACAGTAAGTGTTTTATCCTACCATGGGCCAAGGTAGCAGAGGGCAAGAAAGTGAGAGCTGTCCCCACAAAGACTTTGTTCAGGAATAGAATCTGTACCCCAGCTACTTCTTGTGCTCTCTAAAGCTTCAGGAGAAGCGGTTGAGCCAGTTTTTATTTAAAAGCGAGTTTGCGATGAATGAAGATAAATCTGTGTGAGCCTTCTCATTTTTTGTGTTCCATGCCTTTGCCTTCAGACTCCTGCTCTGAACCTGCTTTGGGAGAAGTGCTGCAGTGAGAATGTTGCCTTGCGAACAGCCTGCTGTGAGGGCTTGGTGGCGCTTGTGGTGGAGAAACATGCTGAGCTTGACTATGTTCTTCATGGAGCTCTCAACTTAATTCCCTCGGCAAGGTAGTGTTTGGTTACCTAATTTTTGTCAGCTGGTTATCAGTCGTTGTTTTTCTCTTGCAAATACAGAGGAAGAGGGGATGTTCTGTGTCAGTATCTTCAGATACACCATGGCATTGAGGTCTGCTACTGCCTTGCCACTCTGCTGAAGGATGTTACTTTCACTTTTGCTATGTGACAATGTGGATCAGACATAAGAACTCTTAGGATATTCTATGGATGTAAGCTGAAATTGTTAGTCGACTAGTAGTCAGACTAGTCCTCTGAACTCTGAATTGTGGGATCTCAGAAGTCAGTGAAGTGCTTTTGGTTGCCTGTGTCATAGAAAAAGGGAAGAAAATGGCAACAACTTCCATTACAGGGAAGCATGTTGTGGTTTAACCCTGGGCAGCAGCCAAGCCTCGCGCAGCTGCTCACTCACTCCCCCGTCAGTAGGATTAGGGAGAGGGTGGAGAACTTGTGGGTTGAAATAAGGAAAGTTTAAGAGGGAGAGTAAAAGCTGTGCGCACAAGCAAAGCAAAACAAGAAGTTAATTCACTGCTCTCCATGGGCAGGCAGGTGTTCAGCCATCACTGCTCTCCATGAACAAGCAGGTGTTCAGCCATCTCCAAGAGAGCAGGGCCCCATCCAATGTAATGGTGACTTGGAAAAACAAATACCATCAATTAAAACGCCCCCTCTTCCTTCCCTCAATTTTATATACTGAGCATGATGTCATATGGTCTGAAATGTCTCTTTGGTCAGTTGGGATCACCCATCTTGACTGTCTTCTTGCAACCTGCCAGGCACCCTCAACTTCCTCCCCAATGTGGCAGCATGAAAAGCAGAGAAGGCCTCAGCTATGTGTAAGCCCTGCTCAGCAATAATAAAACATGTCTATATTATCATCCTTTTGTTCAGCATTAAATCTAAAACGTCACACTATTGTGAAGACAATTAACCCTATCCCAGTCAAAACCACCACAGAGGGAAATAATGTCATCAGTCAGTCAAAAAATTGGTTGCTCAGATAAAGTCACCAAAAGAATATGTGTTGAGATTAGGAATGATGCAGTTTGTTTCCTTGTCTGCTGAGGAAGAAATCACTTTACTTCGTCCTACACAATTCTGGAAATAGAATGCTTACATCTTTTAATAGTCTTTTGACCTAGACTGCTTGTCAAACATACTGAGAAATGCAGTTTTGAGGGAAAGAGGCATTGTGCATAACATTTAAAAATAGGAAATCAAATTATGATTGGGGAGAGATTTTCATTCAAATTAACAACCTTATTAAGTTAACTTTTGACTGCTGAGTAGATTTCTGCATCAAGCTGTGTAATTCTCTTGCTATAGACTTGTAGAGTTGTTTTTATCCAAACCAGCTGTTTAGAGCTATGTATGTGATACATTATGCTGGTGGACTCAGCACAGAAGTTGCAAGAACTATGCTATTCAAGACATATTCTTCATCCCTTCTCACTTTCACATAATCAGTTTTATACTAAGGTTCCTCATATTCAGTCTGAGCCTAAAGTGAACCTAGGCTTGAGTAAACTAGTGAAAAGTTTAAAAATTTTTTCTGACATCATTACTTGCTTGTTTACAGTAGGATCTTGCTATGCTGATGCTAATTCTGTGCTGAGTTTGCTATAAATGACTATGGTTTCCTAGAAGAGGTTTTATAAATACGGTTTTATAATAAGGGTAATCTCTGCAAACCACTGTCCTCCAAATGACAAAATTTTGGGGCTAAGGAAGGAGTCTCCATAAATATAATGAGTAAGTAAAAGTACCTGTGCTAAGACTGTGAGAACCTAAGTTCTGTGGCATAAGGTGGAGTAAAAGTTTTAATAGCTATGATGTCATGATTTTTTGCCTTTTCTTTTTCTATACCTTTTATATATGCTCAGTATTCTTAGCATACATAGTTGAAATTCTTTAATGTGGTATCTTAGCTTAAGTCCTGGTAGGTCAGAAAACCAAACATGCTAAAGGACTCACAGGTGGGGGCTGGAAAGCCATACATTATCTTTAAAAATCAAGGCCCGTTCTAGAACATATTTTGTAAACTAGGCTCAAGCCCATCTTGGGGGGGGAATACTTTAGAATAGGGAGATGTTATGCCATTCATTTAAGCTTCTCACTGGGGAATCTTTGTCAAATATGCTAATTTGCAGGGTCTATAAAATTGTATATATGATAGACTGTGTGTGTGCATTTCTGTGTTTTCCATCTTGATGAATTGTTGCACCTAAGGATCCTTATTAAATACCATGATAAAAATCCTTTTATTCCTTCATCATGTCTGACTCATAAGACTTATAATTCTAGGGCCAGGGGAAAGGCATCAGTTGTGGCTTGCAGACTAAGAAATTTGAATTTCCTTTTCATCTGAGGGTTTGTTACAGTATCAACAGTTTATAAGGTTATGAAATATTAATACAGCTTTGTACTTCAGAAAATAAAAAGTGTAAAATGAAGTATTTAGGATTAAGTTAACCTTAAAAAACAATGACTACAATCTACCCCATTTCTACACTACTGGAAACTTTTAATTTTTTTTTTTCATGTGTGAAACCAACTCATGAGTGATTGCTATACAAAGTGCTGTCAAATTATGTAGTAACCTTTTATGTATTTTTGGCTTCTGTCCCACTGCCACTCCCTCCTCCCCCAAGCTGCTACAATTCAAACCGCATACACTATGGATTGCAAAGCAGGGTTTATGTTGCCTAACCACAGAAATCTGTGGTTTAAAATGTCTGTAACCTCAGGAGCTCATTAAACGAACAATTTCAGATTGCCTGTTTTCAATGCTAGTACATTTTTTTACCTTGCCTTAGAATTGTAGCCTGCAGTCCATCGCCCTGTTCCCTGCCAAATTTTCATGTGTGGCTTTGCAATGCTCAGTACAGAGTGTTGCTAAAACAGCAATTAGCAGCTAGTGGCATCTAGCAGAAAGGCATTTGCAACCACTGAGCGCTTTCAATGCTAAATGGAGTTAGTTGTATATTTTATTGGCAAAGGCTACTCACATTGTATTCTTGCTTCTCTTCTGTTACAATGAATTTTACAGGGGCTAAGTGCAGCTACTGGGTTATATTTTTTCAAGTCTATCAAATTATGCACACTAGAAAAGACATTTTGTTTTGGCAGAGATGAAGATCTCATGTTTATCTGAGTTAACTTGTGCAGTTCCCAATGCCTTCTCATTGTGTATAATATTGTTTTGTAACTGGCTCTTAAGTGTTTCCTTTGATGCCCTAAGTGTTTAAACTTCATGGAACATCATATTTATGTGCATGTTTGTGTGTTTATGCGTATATGGGAAACATGTTTACATATGTAGATACATACATGTGTATTTTCACATGTTTTTAGGATTGGTTTTTAGCATTCTGTTTAGATGATGGTGGGAAAACACTGCTTTGTATTCAGTAACGAACAAAGATAAATAACCAATCTACTGAAAAACCTGTGAAACAGTTATTGTATTCTAAAGAAACTGTCAGAAGGATTTCTGTATATGTGCATGTTTTCAGAATGTTTTTATTACTGAGCATCCATGCCTGTAGGATGGGATGGAAATTCTTGCAATATAACATGCCTTTGTGTTGCTTGTGTTCAGAAGATGAATGCAAAGCCTAGAGCATCTCTTCTCTCCCCACTTCCTGCTTGGGAATTAGGACCAGGAATACAGAAGTTTCAGGACAGGAAAGATGGTTTTCTTGCCAAGCGTTCTGTGGTTTGTTTTCTTCCTCCTTGCTGCGGTTACTCAATTGAAGCTGGGAAGTACACTTGCAAATTCCCATTTCACTGGATTTTTCTAGGAGTGAAGAATCTAAAAGGTTGTTCTCTCTCTCACTCTCTCTCTCCACCCTACACCCATCCAAAAATCTCCTTCCTCCTCTGTGTTTTAGGTTGACTTTATTGGGATTTAAAAGACTGCAGCACATCTTCTGTTAGCTTATTTGCAGCAGAGTTCTGTCGAACCTCAATGTCTTCTTGTTTTGTCAGATTTCAGTATTTTGAGAGCCTGGTGTCACAACAGACTGACATTTTTAAAGATTACAGGCCCATCTTGTGAGTGGTCCATTTTTGAAGGAGAGAGAAAAATACAAGCATATTGTATCACTTTTCATCTGAGTCAATGCTTTCCAGTGCAGAAGAGAGAATATAGTACTTTACCTGTTTCTGAATTATAAAAGTAAACATTAAATGGTAAGGAGATCCACTGTGGGACTCCTTACATGTTCCCTTCTGAGCCATACCACCTTATGGAAAAGAGTCTATCTGCAGGTGGTGACAAGTATCATAAAGGTTTGACAGTTACAAGTGCTGTTTGCCTTGTGTTCCCATTCTTGTAATATATGGTAGAAGCAACCTGTCAAAAAATTTAATTGATGAATTAATATTCTCTTTTCTGTTTCACTCATTATGTTAAAAGGGAAACAAAGACACGTAAGTGCACAACTTGCCCAGAACTGTGTGGGCCTATGTTAAGAGGTCCTTAAGTAGAACCCCAGGTCTCAAGAGGCAATTTTGTTCCTTCTCTTATATACAAGTCAATTAACATAGCTACATACTTCACAGTAACTCATTTCTTTTTGTCAACAGGAATGTGCATGGTTTAGTAAAGACTATTTGCAAGTTAATGCAAATTCAAGCTATTCAGCTGGGAAAAGATGGAGATGAGTCTGTTTGGAGTCTGTATGGAATCAGGTTAGTTTTGCATTCCTTTATTTAGAAACAATAGTAATTTTCTGTCTGATTTACAAATTAAAAAGGAAGTTCAGTTAATACTAGATTTTGATCTTAGTCTTTTTTTGTGTGTTTTGCTTTGTTCACACTGTGCAGGTAATCAAGTGCTGGCACAGGTTGCCCACAGAGGTTATGGAATCTCTGTCCTTGGAGATAACAGAATGATACTGGGTGGCCTTTACTAGCTCACTGCTTGAGCATGTGGGTTAGACTGGATGATCTGAATCGGTCCTTTTCAATCTGAATGATGATCTGATTATGTGACTATTTATTTTTTTTAAGTTTTAAGGAGTTTTTTTAACACAAGGATAAGATTGCCACCATAAATTTGAAAGGCACCATGGCGGTGAGCTGTTGGGAGTGGAACAATGGGAAACAAGATGGGGAGGAAACAAGTGCTGGTACTTGTTCAAATACTGGATGACTTCTAGTACTAATTTTAGTAAGCATTTTATTTTAAGGCTATGAATCCCTTCCTTCTCACTTTTTTTTCCTGCTTTATTCTTATTATAAAAGTCAAATTCCTGAATGTCTTTGCTGTTAAGGTGATTGAGATGTAAAATAAAATCCTTAAAGACATATGTAGAGCTACTTATCAAAACTTCTTGTCATGCAATAGCACACTTTTGAAGAGGACATGCTAGTTAGTGACTTCTTCCTTCTCTTGAGATATCATGAGTCTGCACTGGCATTAAGAGCATCTATTGTATCTTTTCTGGAGAATAGAAAAGCTTGGTAAATGTCATGAATGCTTTTCAAGTTACTTTTTATGCAGTTAAGAGGTATCATTGTAGGAGACTATAGCTATAATGGCTTAACGGTATAAAATGCATTATTTGAGAGACAGGAATCATGTCTATAATTGAGCAAAATGAAATAGTGAAGAAAAGCTAACCAGGCTTTGCAGTGCTGGATGTGTTTGCATTCCTGAAATCCTTACATGCATTTTCTTTTTGTGTGTCTGTATCAGTTCTTTTTACAAAGTCCCTACTTGTATAGAGTAGTTTTAAATGAAAAGACAGATAATGAAGATGGAATTCTTGTGGAACCTTTTATAAAAACTTCCAGGAGAAGAAACTAAGTTAAAGAAACTTAGTTCTGGGTGGTGGGATGTGGCTGGAATAAAGAAATAGTCTCTGCCCAATAGGGCGAAAAATGTTATTACTTTTTTTTTCATACTCTCTAAAAGAGAAATTACTGGTAACATACAATGAAGGTGAAAATTGGTAATTCAGAATGGTATAAAGAAAAGTAATCAAGAACTGAAAATAAGAAGCACACTTTTATTTAGCCAATGTGAGTTTTGTTTTCCTTTTTGGTTACAGTTAGCTTTAATTAAGAGAAATGATTACTTGACATAGGGTCAGAGACCTGAGATTTGAAATGTGACTACTGGTTTTTAGTATACAGAATAACCTATCTATTCATTGTTTCATAACAATTTTTGTAGTTGAGCTCTATGAAATGCCATTAAAACCTGTTTTTTTGTAAGGAATAGAAGAATATATACAGTAGCTCACCAACAGTAATCTTCCATTATAATGTTCATATATTATGCTGTCAACTGTGCAGAAATATTCCATATGGAAATCGTCAATGAAGAATCAAAATGCACCAGTACATTCTCAAGTGGTTTGCTATTGTCACCAGCATTACCGGGTAATAAATAAGTGTGGTCTAGGCCAATGTCGATTTTGGACAATAGAATTAGTTTTATAATACAGCTTCTTGAGATGATGTAATATCATGATCAGTTCCTGAAAAGAAATGGAAGAAAATTAATGTCTTGCAGATTTGTGCATTTTATTATACAGTGTTTTTCTGGGATAGAGTTAGCTTTCTCTAGAGCAGCCATCTGCAGCCACAACAGTATTGATAATACACCAGTGTTTTGCCCACTGCTAAGCAGTGCTATCCCTCCAGCCCATTGCCATCTCTCAAAAGGCCAGTAAGGGAGAGTTGGTCAAGACTTTGGGAGGGGACATAACCCCTTCCAAAGGGGGTAGCTTACCCAGTCTATAAGGGATATATATAAGGGATATTTCATACTGTATGGCACTGTGCTCAGGAATAAATGATGGATGGATGGAGCTGGGAGTGGATTCATTATTAAGGTGTTTGTCTTCCAAAGCAACTGTTGAGCATATTGCAGCCCTACTGCACAGAAAGTGGCTACACATTGCCTGCTGATGGAAAGTAAAGAATTTTTTTTTTTTCCTTGCTTTCTTTTCTGGCCTTTGCTTTTCTTTAGTAAACTGCCTTTATCTTGACCCAGGGAGGGCTCTTGTTAGCATTCTCAGTGCAAGTGGTTTATGATACACATGTACAAAAAAATTGGATGATTTTTTTCTGAAAGCTAGTAGCCTTTTTTTCATTAACTAGATATTCTTAATGGTTCATCATGCATGATTTTACTGTTTTAAAGTTATAGACAGCTGCTACTTTTCTGAATTCAAGATTCAGAGCATGTAGCAAAATGCTTTAAAAATGTATGTTTGATGGCGTAAAGTGCTGTTCATGAAGGCACCAGCTTTCTGAAAGGATCAGGGTCACATCTGCATACACATAAGGGTATGTTGACTGCAGACATTGTTTACTCATACAGAAAAATGAAGTCTGTCACTGAATTTCTCCTTTAAATCATATTGGAGCTCAATTCTGTGCAGAGATGTAACAAAAAAGTTCGTATGATTTATAAGTTAAAAGAAATTAATGTTTTATTGTTACCCCTCACAAAGATTTATCTTTGTTTGCCTGGACATTTCTATATTATGAATGCATAACTGCTATGTTTGCTTGTGTGTTTTGCTTTATCCTGAACCCACTAGCAGTAATTTAGGATAGTGGTGCTCTAATGTAATTAAAAGATGCATGTTTTACAGTACTGTCCTAGCAATTCTTTGGATGATGTTGACAATAAATTGCATCTACACACCTAATTTTTCTTACTGCTAATAACATTATCAAATGGAATGGTTTTGGTTTGCAGTTTTTGATGTTTCATTATGAATCGCTGTTCATTGTGGAGCTTAGCTGACTTCTTTCATCATACAGTTCAGTGCCATTTTACTAATTTCAGAACATACAAGGTCTCTAATAAAAGGTTTGCTTCCTTTTCCTGGATAGTAAGACATTTTAATTTGAAACTTCATGTGTCAGGTGCTGACTTCAGGAAGGTTCCCCTGGCTAAGGTGTCATTGCAACATTTAAATGATGACTGGAGACATATTCTCCTGATTAAGGAAGGTAGTTATTTTTTAAAATATGACAAAGTTATTGAAATAAAAAGCTGCTATAACCCTATGTATCTTAACAAGGACTATGTACTTTCAAGGTCCTGGCATTGCATGGATAGTATTTCTAGCTTACTGCCTGATAAGGATCTGGTTTATGATGTTGCTGGATTCAGGTGCTAGACAAGGAACAACTGCTTTACGTCTTGTGTGCTATCTTCTTTGGAAAGCTGCAGTGAAGCAATAACCGTAGCTTTTCTGGTCTTTGTGCACAAATTGTAAAAGACTCTAACTTTATTAAAACATTTACAGAATCTAGGAAGGAGGACATTTGTGTCAGTTGACAAAATTTTGAGAAATGAATGTGAGAAGTGACAGGCTTCTAGCTCCACATATGAGGGCCAGACATGTAGTATGTTATTTGTGTTGTTGGTAGATGGGGTCTGTTTTCTGAGCATGTTTCATGTAGTCGATAGCATCAGTCAGCTTTCTGAAGGAACTTTTGTCTTCAGATTATTTATTTCCCTGAAAACAAACACACATCTTCAGAAGAAATGTTATTTGATAAGCAGAGGAGAAAACAGTGTAAAAAAAATAAAACCCGTGGTTTTGGCTGTGTTCTTGCCACATAGCAAAGAGAGCAAGAGTCATTAGGTGTGTAAATATTCTATAATAACCAGTTTTCATAGTTTGATGGGCCTTTCATTCACCTGATTGGTATGTAATTCTTTGATTATCTTCACAACTAGTCAATTGCTGAGGACTCAAAAAAAATTAACATTGAGAATGTAAAAAAACCTACGATCAGGAAGACCTTTTAGTGTAAGGGTATGTCTGCTAGAGGATATTTTTTCATAAATAATGTCTTGCTAGGCATAGCAGAACTCTAAACATTCCTGATTATATCAAGTATTACCTATTTAGCTTAACTAAGGGAAGTCTTAATGTACCATCCTGTTATGCATTTCAAATTTGCCATGTAATAAGAAAAAATAGATTCAATTTTTATCCTTTATGGTGTTCTTTCAGATCTCATTCACTTAACCTGGAGCTGAGTTGGTTCAGTGCTGCTTAAGATGAAGCCCTTATTATATTGCAGTGTTAATGTATATGAGTGTGTCTCAGTAAACATTGTCTTCTCTAATAAAAAGACTGTTGGGAATTCTGGCTTTTTGCTCCCTAGAAGTTTTTAAAGCAATGATAACAAGTGAAATACCATTGTAAATCCTTCCTGAAAGGTATATCTGACTGTGTCACTAATGTAGTATCTGAAACTGAGGCAATGTCTCTTGAGATACACTACTTCAAGGGGTTACTCTCAAATCATCTAGGTAAAACTCCCTGCAGGTCTCTCTGGTGTGTAGCACAGATTTGTTGGACCTGTGAGCTTGGAAAGATGGTTAATCAAACTGAAGGTGGTGATTTGCAGCTGATTTATTCTGCCTTTCTCTGTTTGCCTTTCCACTTACAGTATAGAATAGTTTGACTTGGAAGGGTCCCTAAAGATCACCTAGTAGCAGTGCCCCAGTCCCCAGACAGAGACACCTTCCACTAGACCATGTTGCTCAAAGGCTCATCCAGACTGTCCTTGACCTACAGAGATGGGCCATCCAGAACACTGGGAAGTAAGTTTCCCTAGTTAAATGACTTTGGTTTTGTTTCTGACAGAACAAATTATATAATTCAGGCTTTTCTCCTTCCCAGGTTTGCCTCCAGCTAGAGGAAATCTTGATCTTGTTTCAGAAGTTTTGAGAAAATATCTTTTGACAGTGTAGCCATCTTAGCAAAGCTGGTAAAGGGAGTTGGTAAATGGAGGAGGTTAAATTGGATATTTCTACAGCCACACTTATATTGAAGATAGTTGTTTTGCATACTTTCTTTCTGTGTTATGGACATAAATGTGGTTTCTTTGTCTTTCAGGAGCATTCCTCATCCATTAATCTCTGTCCTAGAAAGCAGACCTGATTGCTGGCCAGTTCTACTACAGCAGATAACAGTATTTTTCCATCAGTGTCCAGAGAGGTAAATGAATGAAAAATTTTTAAAAGCCCAGCAAATGTAGGCAGCTGAATTGTATCACTGTAACTATTTTGTTGAAGGTAAACAAGCTGTAAGAATTCTTTCTTTTGTGAATTATATTTGTAAAATTTAATTATACAATTTCACTGTTGAAAATAATAATATAAATAATAATTAAATAAATACTGGTATAATCCATAAAAATAAATTTCATAGCTTTTTATCAGCTATATAGATAAATTTTATATGGGTGTAGAATAAACAGTGCAAAATTGGTAGTATATTTGATTTTTTTTTTTAAAGTAAGCATTTTGGCTTATCAGCTTTGTGACAATTTTCACTGCTTATTCATAAAAAGTGAAGACAATACAGCTGTAACTCATCTATGCAAAGTGATGGGATGATGAAGGAAAAGTGAAGACAATTAAATCTCACAGAAAGGATAAGGTCTTGAAAAACCATGTATGATTTCTGATTAAAAAAGATAGAAAAAAATCAGTGGCACAGCCTTATTGTAAAGCATCATTAAAGTGACCAAATACCCAACAGCCAACATTATCAGCCTGTTCTTCATACTTACCACTAAGAAGCTTTTCCAATAAAGCTTCAGTGTAAGATAATGAATATGTGGCATTCTCAAAGAGAACTGTTTTCAGTGATTTTATATCTATATATATGCTTTTCAGATAAAAATACCCTTTTTTTTTCTGTTTTCTGAAAGAATAATAACAGAGTAATAGTGCAGAGAAATTGGCTTCTCTGTTCTGTTGCACTTTTTAAAGAAACAAGTTAATTAACCTCTTAAATGTCTGGTGGGCTTAGACTACATGATAACAGTAAGACATTCAAGCAAAAGTATATTTTACTCAATTTAATTGATCAGAGTATTTTTCAAATATTGTTAATTCTTTCACTCAGCTGCTAAATCTGGGACTAACATAGAGTCCCCTCAGATACATAAATGATGGGGTGAACTGTGGATTTTTTGCTGGTGACTTCTTTTGGATTAAAGCAGGAGTTTTTCTTAGTGAAAAGGAAAATATGTAATGCTCCTCTTGGTGCTCTTTGTTCAAGATTTCTGTGAATAGAGTGCTAGACTGAGAATGTGGAATCATAGAATAATTTAGGTTTGGAAATGCCCTTCAGAGTGTTGGATCCAGCTGTTAACCTAATGCTATCAAGTCAACCACTAAACAATGTCCCTTAAGTGTGATGTAAACAGGCTATGTTGATGTAGACCTGAATTCTTTCTACAGTTTTGCATCAAGGCTGAGTCTTGTTTAAAACAGAATTTTGATTTTGTGTTAATATGCTGGATGATAGGAAGGCTCTGCAGAGCTGCAGCAGGATTTGGACAGGCTGAATCTATGGGCTGAGGTTCATCAAGGTCCAACTCCTAGTGCCGGGTCCTGCACTGTGGTCATGACAATTCCATGGAGCTGAGAGAAGAGTGGCTGGAAAACTGCACTAAGGAAAAGGGCCTGGGAATGCTGGTTGACAGAAGCTGAACATGAGCCAGTGCTTGCCCAGGTGGCCAAGAAGGCAAATGACATCCTGGCTTGGATCAGAAATAGTGTGGCCAGCAGGTACAGGACTGGGAAGGCGCCCATGTACTTGGTGCTGGTGAGGCTGCACCTCAAACCTGTTCTCGAGTTCTGGGCCCTTCATGACAAGAAGGACATGGATGTGCTGGAGCAAGTCCAGAGCAGGGCAGTGGAGCTGGTGAAGGATCTGGAGCACATGTCTGATGAGGAACAGCTGGGGGAGCCGGAGGTGTTTAGCCCAAAGGGTCGGAGATTGAGGGGTGACTTAGTCGCTCTCTACCTGAAAGGAGATTCTAGCCAGGTGGGGGTCATCCTGTTCTCCCAAGTAACAGGTGACAGGATAAGAGTAAATAGGCTTAAGTTGCATCATAAGTTGCATCAAGGGAGGTTTAGATTAGCTGTTAGGAAATATTTCCTCATGGGCTTGTCAAGCATTCTAACGGTCTGTTCGGGGAAGTGGTGGAGTCACCATCCTTGGAAGTATTTTATAAGACCTGTAGATGTGGCACTTGAGGACATGGTTTAGTAGTGGGCATGGCAGTGCTGGTTGGACTTTAGCCTAAACAATTCTATGATTCTTTATTGGTTACTGTATTGACCATCAGCTTTATTTGATTGTTTTAAAAATGTCAAGGACAACTTGTATTCCTAACATGGTCAAGCCAAAAGATTTGTTCTGTGATATTTTACTGGGATGCCATGTTGGTTAAAACAGCTCCTGTTTCACTTAATTGTATTAAAACCATCCTGCAAAAACTAGTAAGTAAAGGATGGCTCCTTTTTACTGAAATTATGTTTTATGTGTTTTAAAAAGATATTTCTGAGTAGTCTTGTCCAAATACTTTTTCAAAATGGCACATTAGTCTATCATGACATTCAAAAAGGAGAGTCATTTTCTTGAATTGATGAGGAAAAAAGAATAAAATTAGGAGTGCTATAACCTGCAGGTCCATTTTGAGTCTTTTAAAAATGCACTTTGAAGTATGGTTACTGTATTGGGTCTCAAGATAGTACTTAGTTGTGGTAAGTCTGAGGTTTTTGTAAGATTTAGTAACGACATTCTCAACACCTTTCTGTTAACTTGGCATTATGAGTTTTTGCATTATCACATTACTTGGGTTTCCTTGTTGTTATGCTTTCAATATAAAGCATTCATTGCAAAATTATTTCTTGAACTGCAGGGCAGAGGGTTCATGTGTTGGCATAATGGCTTCATTTCTAAGATACCTGTATTGTGAACCATCCCAGCTAAGGGAATATGCTGGACTGCGAATGGGTTTACTTAAGATCTTACTGCAGCCTCATGGGCCAAAGAACAAAGAAGTACCCTCCATACTGGAATGTGAGATTCTTCAGCTTCTGTGTGATTTGATTCCACGTTTGCAGGTACAGTTGTTGCCTGACCCTACCTTTTACAAACAGATATTATCAAAACAGCAATATTATTATTATGATTGTGATTATTGTTATTGTTATTATTATTNCAGTAAACATACAGTAAGCTTAGAAAGACAGTCATGAGAAAATTTTCTTAAATGACAAGATATTTGTCAAAACCATACAACTTTAACTTAAAATAGAGAATATTAAAATTAAACAAACTATATGAGAAGCATGATCTAAGTACTTCTAGGTATTCCTTTCTTACTCTTTGTAACAGAGTGATTAGTGAGCCTGAGCACAAAAGTCCATCCTTCTGGAATATGCTGAAGGTTTTGAATGTTTTTTAAGTTGCACAGTGATACATGATCGGAGTTAGGGATTTAATCTTACGGTCCCCTTTGGTGACAAGCTTATGATGTTGGTTAAACTTAAAAGATCTGCTTTTCCTCATGCTTTACTGTGATATCAGTTAAGCTTTTTTGTACCATCTATCTTTTCCTTCTTCTTTTGGTATTAGGACAATTTCAGATGTATTCAGCCAAACATGAGGTGCTTTGTCCTTACTGCTATGGAGAAAGGGTTCATTAATATGAATAATGTAAAGCTAAGTAGACTTTTTACAAGAATATTTAGCAGCATCTTTCTGCTGTGGCATTTTACTAGATAAGGCTTCTTTGTACTCAACAGCTGCTTTTCACAATCTTTTGGAAAACACAGCTTGTGTTATACATGTTTGTCTTGGTTCAGGTCTATTCCTTACGTTCATGGATACATGCTTTTCTAGTCTAGAAAATCAGAAATCTAGAGAGATTTCTGATTTTGTCTTGATTCTAGCTTCAGTATAACATTGTTAAAGGTATGACCAAGCTTCAAACTTAATAGCATCTGGCCGTAAAAATGGCCCTGAATAAAACTTATAAAATTAGGTAAGAACCTTTATTTCCTTCATACATGTTAGCACTTCTATTTTTCAGACAAGAAATCAGTTGTATATTTTCAAACTCATATTAATACTTGAACTCTTTTATCTTGCCTGAGATACAACTTTCACAATGGAAGGTACTTCCTTCAAGAAGCCTGTGTAATGGGCTGTTTTATAACCTGTCAATTCCTTCCTTTTCTTTCTCACAACCTCAGGTTGTTCTTATCCTTTCATTTTAGCATAGCTTAATTTAATCCTCTGTGTAATATAAATGCTGGAATGTTTCCTTGTCGTTTTGTCTGACAGTCTCAGACAAAGCTGTCAAAATTACAGATCTTCACCTGTAGACTTCTGCGGATCAATTCAGTGACATGAGCTTTCTGATTAGAGCAGATCATTTATAGAACAGAAAGGGAATAAAAATCAGGGTGCTATGCTTAATGCTGGCTCCTGAGTTTGGATTGGAACAGTGTGTTTTTCTGGAAAGAGAATTTTCAAGAACAGAAATACTGTCATCCAACACATGGGGACTTTGAGACAGCCTGCTTCTTGAAACCTCTTTAGTTGGCTTTCAAATATGAAGATACTGCTTTTGAGTATGACACTTCAGCTTTTAGTTTTTGTAGTTTGCATGGTGTTCTAGAATCGAGTAACACCACTACCTTTCTCTTTTGAGACAAATGTTAAAATCTTGATTATGTTAAAAAGGAAATATTGTAGAGACAGATGTTTCTGTTATAAGAATATTTACCTGCTTGATGAAGGTAAGCATTTTTGTGTTGTTATGGGAACCTCAAGAGCTGAATTAATTGCTGTTGATTTTGAGTAAAAGGGGATTTTTGTCGTCAGCTAACAAGAAATGTTATAATTCTTTCACGTGTTTCTCATTTAACTCCAAAATATCAAATAGCAGTTCATAAGTTGTTTTTTTCAGAAAACTTGGATAAGGGATTCCTGGCATTAGTTTTTAAAGATGTTTCTTCAAAGATTTAGTTCTATATGCAATAGAAACATAGCAGAACTATTAGAACTAATTCTAAGTTTTGCATAGATGGAGGAGGGCAACTAAATTGTCATGTGTTTTGGCTTTGTTTTGTTTTAACCACTTCTCTGCAGCTTAAAGACTTACTGCAAGTTACAGAAGCCTTGTTTTTCCTGCAAGAGCTGTTCCTCAGCCTACTACGCTATCCTTTATTTTGGAAAATTCAATTATCTCAGCTTAGTCTGCAACTGTTATGCTTCTGTGAAGTGTGTTTAAATGTAACAGGAGAATGCTCATCTTTGATCTCCCTAATAGAGGACAACTTTGAGCTCTTAAAAGAGGTAAGAGTATATAGTAAAAATGTAAAATAGTTTTATTAAATGTAAAGATTGTCATGTTTAAGACAGTAGAGACACTTAGACATGACATCCGCCTGCAGGTAACCAGTGTTGATGTCAAAAGTTTTTATTTTTTTCCCCTGGTTGAATACCTTCAGAAGGTAAAAACTTAACTGGTTCTGTATATATCAAGTAATCTCTTAGTATGACAATTTGTTTGGAGCGAGTTACAACAGTTTGGACAAAGTAACAAAATGTTCTAATTACTTAGTTAAAATACTATTTCCACACTGTTATATTCTTCATTGCTCTGTCACTGCATGTGTACTCACTTTAGTTCATGAAGATAATCTTGCAAAGTTTTGGTAGTTTCCTGTTTGTTCTGTTTGATGTCACTGAGAAACAAAGGAGACTTGGAACTTTTTTCTTTTTCTTTGTAGGTATTTCCAGTGGACCAGTGTATAATTGGGCTATCACTTCTACTGCTGCAAACTCCAGAAAGTCAGCAAAAGTCTGTCTTGAGTCTAGGTAAAGCTCTTCTTCTGAAAGAGGAATCCACACTCTTTAACCTGTGTCTTTATTTCTTCATATTTATAAAATAAGTACAGCATTCCCCTGGAGTTGGATTGGGTGGTGAAATGGAGTTTCTTTATAAGCAGAATTTTTCCTGAATTTCAAAAGTTATTGCAGTAAAAATAAATTTTCCGGCTACACTGACTTTTTCCATTGATGTTACTGTATTTTAAGCTCCTTGCTGTCTTGGAGCTTATCACTTTCATTTTTGAGCCAACAAGATAGTCTTAGCTGATGTTCATCCATCCTGAATGGTTTCTTATTACAGGTATTGAGAGCAGGCATGACAATTATGGCAAAGTTTAGCTGTGCTTTTGACTTAACAGTTTTTATTACTGTAGTTATTCCAGTAAAAACAAAGGTCTGTACTACATTCCATTTTTGTATTTCTTGCTGCCATCAGGTACTTTGCTATAAACAACAGAAATGTGTATGTCTCTAAATGAAAAATGACAAAAAAAGTATTTTACCATTTATATACACATGCAGTAATTCTGGGGACCTTTACTTTGCTCAATTGAAGTGTTTCCTAGAAATGTCTAAAGTGTCATGCCTAAAGGTACTCATGTTCATTCCTTTTTTTCCTTTTTGACTTTTGTTTTTCCTCAACTTGTCTTAAACAGCCTACAAGCTCCTTTCGTGTTCAGAAACCCAGGACATCTCAACCACAGCCCTTACTTTGGTGATGCCTGTGCTACAGATCTTATCTTCTGCAACAGTTGGAGACTGCCTATCAGGAGATGTATCTGGAACTACCAGGCAGCAGCTGGCTGTAAATATTTTGGGAATATTAAAGGAGAAAGGTGTGAAGGATAAACAGGAATCGGTAAAGTGATAAAGTTTCTTTCCTTTTTTGGGAGTAGGTAGGCAAGGCATTTGAAATATTTTCTTCATGAAGTCTGTCTGCTTGGGAAAAACTCTGCATGTGTGAACTCTATGTGATAAATCCTGTGGGAACACTTGAAAATATGTATTGTCTATAAAACTAGAGCAATGGTGAAGTGAAAGTTTGTTTCTTTGCTAGATATTGGTTTTATTTAGCAAATGAAATATTTTTTTACTTTAAGAGACCTTATA
Organism: Thryothorus ludovicianus; assembly: GCA_013397245.1. Taxonomy (NCBI): domain Eukaryota; kingdom Metazoa; phylum Chordata; class Aves; order Passeriformes; family Certhiidae; genus Thryothorus; species Thryothorus ludovicianus. The sequence continues at coordinate 139,874 of VZTB01001208.1, forward strand.
GGTTGAAGAATTCATCTGTATTTTTAAGCAAGTAACAGGACTTAGTAGAAATCAAGGTTACCTATATTACTCTGTTACTCTTTTTCTTTACCTGTTTATTCTTGCACCTCTTTTTTCTTACTACTATATGTGACTATTATGTACCATTCTTTCTATTTTGGCTGAGTACCTGAGTGTCAGTTAGCAAATTTTGGCTCATTAACCTGAATCTTTTTATGTGTTCTATTGGAGTCTTTTGGGTCTTAGTTATTTACTTATGTCCCACTTCTCTCCTATCTATTCATTTATCCCTACTGTTCCAAGAGCAGTTGACAGCAAATCTCTTTGATCAAGGTATGTCTAGCCCTGGCATAGCTACAATCCCTTAGTGCTTTACACTTATGTTTTGTATAGAGAGGGTGTGATGTGTGACAAGTTGGAGCCAGATATAGTGCCATTTTTGAGTCCTGCCATGTCTCCTTGACCCGGAATCCCCCACCTGCTTCATCTTCTATTTCTCTACATCTGAAAAGGCAAGCCCATTTGTGCTCCTAATAAAAAATAAATATTTTTAAGTTCACGAAACCTTACACTTCATAGTCTGCTCTGAAAGAATAGACAGTGGGGTGACAGTGGCTACAAGACACTTCCTTCTAATGGGACTTTCTGGGTGCCAGCCCATGCCGATGCCAGTGCAGGTTTGTTTCAGCGAAACATCTTTGAAGCATGTTCTGTGTCACTCACCCACATGTTTTGATTTCTGTTGTGTTTTAGAACCTATTTTAATGTCTTGTCATAAGACTACTGTGTTACTGTACAACAAGATTATAGTGCATTGTTTTACACTGGCTTCCTGTAACAGGACTTGGTTGTACTAATTCAAGTATTCTCTTTGCTTCAGAAAAGCATGTGAAAGTTTTTCTGTTAAGAGCTTAAATAATTTTTGATTACTAACTTTTTCTGTTAGCCATGTTACAACTGAAAACAGTTGTCTTTGCTGAGAATTCTCTAGCAGTCTCTTCACTTCTGTCTTACTGATCCTTGCAGAGTTCATAGCAAATAGCTTGGCAGATCTTTGGTAATTCATGGTTCTCAATGCAAATGGGGAGACAATTATTTTGCCTGATCATTTTTTGTAATAATCATGCCAATAACCTTTGGTTCTCAACTAAAAAATTAAAAAAAAGTAGACTCTCTTTAATGGTCCCATGATTATGGTCATTTTGTGTGGTAGGATCAGATCAATGCTAGGAGAATAAAATTTTGATTGAATTATCCTTAGACTTCCTTCATATTGAAAATAGACAAGAAAAGAGGTAGTAAAAAGAAAGCAAATCCTATGTCCACAGTGAAGATGCTTTGAGCAAGCTTATATAAGAGCAAACATGGTTAAGTTATGGTATATTTTCATAGAATCACAGTACAGCCCAGGCTACAAGATCATCTTGTCTAGACTTTCATAGGAAAGGGAGCCCATTCAATCTCATGTTTAAAACATCCAGTGATGGGGACTGTACTATGTCCCTGGAGAGGCTGTTTCAGTGAATGATTGTTTTCACCATCAAAAATATCTTTCTTGTAATGTTATTCCTTACCTTCTCCCAGGCATCTTGTATCTGTTGCCCTTTGTATTCTCCATGTGGCTCTTTGTGAAGGGAGAGCTTCTGTCCTCTTAGTAGCAGCCCTTCAAGTACTGGAAAATAATGATGATCCCCTTGAGCCTTCACTTCTGCAGGATGAAAAGACCTGACTCGTGGCATTCCTTCAGCCCTTCTTCAGTCCGTCCACATCTGTTTTGGAGCTGTGGGGGCCAGATCTGGTCACACTGCTCCGGATACAGTCTGACAAGCACTGGTGAAGTGGGGTGTTCACATCTCTCTCTGTTAGCAGTGCCCCCATGGATGAGGCTCAGATCCACTTTGCCTCAGTAGCTGCAGCAGTGCACTGCTGACCTGGTGTCTGTGAGTGCCTGGGACCCCGGGCTCCTCTTGGCAAAGCTGTTCCACAGCTCGTGGGTCCAAGCCTGGCTGGGCTCTTTGGTTTTGTTCTCCCAGGTACAGGACTCTGCACTGCCCTTGGCTGAACTTTACACAGCCCTTTTGGCCCAGCCTGTTCATATCTCTGATAGGTGGCTCTCCCTGCCAATGTGTCCCACTCAACAGCCAGTTTAGTGACACAGCAAATGTGGTGAGGGTGCTTTTGGTCCCATTATCCAAATAATTAATGGAGATTTGACAACATGGAGCCCAGTACTGGGGGCCCCACTTGTGACAGGCTGCCAGCCTCTGTAAAACACTTTGATCAAGAGGAAAGGAGGTATTGAGAACCTCTATCTTGCCAGCATTATCAGTAACTTTTTCTCTGTCCTGTCTATTAGTGGGCCTGTGTCTTCCCCAGATTTCTGCCTAACTGCAGAACTGTGTATCTGATCAGCCATTTCTTCTTTTTGATATCTCTGGCCAATGCCAGTTCCAGCTGAATCTTGACCTTCATGTGTGCAACCCTTTAAACCCAGCAAGGATCTTGTAATCCCCAGTGGGTATTTGGCCACCTTTCCATTTAGGGTATGCTTCTTTTTTTTTGTTTTAACAGCACTCAAAAGTTCGACGTCCTTCAATGGCTTTTTTTTCTTCTTTTGCATTGATGATAATGGGAAATATTTCTACCTTCCATGCCATGATTTTGAAAGTTAGGACGGAGCTAGACCTTCACATACACTTTGCCATTGAGGGATTTTATATATGTATATATACGTATATATATATGTCTATATACATACACACATCTCCCCCCTATATATATATTTGTGTTGATAGACGGAAATTTTGTACTTAACTCGCTTGATTAGAGTGCAATAGTAAAATAAAATTGTGATCATAGCCTCCCAAAAGAGGGAGAAGGGAGTGAGTACAATTATGTAGCAAAACCTTCTGGGGACGTAATGTGGAATGGGAAATATCAATATAATATTTCAAGCTCTCAACATCAATTTTAGCAGTTTTTCTCAGGCACTTAGAAAAATACAAAAACCTAAACAAATTACACCACCACAACCACCACAAAAAGCCCCCACAAACAAGCAATACTCTCCCAAAGAAAACCCCAAACAACAAAAAGCCTTTCATAGTCTGATCTTGATTTCAAGACCTCTTACCTTCGACAGACAGGCAATTAAACATTACATCTTACGGATCTTTGAACTCTTATTAGCCCTCTATATGTCCTTGGATAAAGTTTAAATACCTTTTTTTTCAGTAAGTGGAAGTATCACAGCTTTATCCAGAAGAGATTTTTGGCTCCAAGTGATGTTTCCAGCAAGAGGACATAGCACTTTAGATTGCTGATTTCTCACACATTTCATTTTTTTGTAAGGTATAAGTAATGGAACAGGCTAATTTTAAGGTAATTTTTTTAAAAGTAGTCTAAAATACAAGGACATTCTACCTTCCATTAGCCAAAATAAATTTACATTGATATCAAACCGTGTGATTAAAATGAAATTCTGCAGTTTTATTTAGAACAGCTTTTGCCACTCAAAGTCTTTGTTTCCATGGTTATTAGAAGCTGAGTGGGCCCTAGCCTTTTGGATTCTGAATTCGACTGTTAATGTTCATTTGGAGATCTCTTCTCAAATACTTTGTTCACCTTACCTTTATATAAATGTTCTCCACCTGATTAATGTCTGCTAACTACTGTCCTGATAATGTAAAGATGTTTTCTAAGGAAGCAAATAATTATTGGGAAAGAGATGTCAAGTCTTGCATTAGACCTCTCTGTTTTAATGAAAAACTTTGACCTTTATTTTAGGTGCTTTAAAATATATAGTAATAAAAATCCATTTAAAAATAATTCCTCATTTGTATTTTACAACTTTCCTGCTGCTAGATGTTATCTTCCATGACTTCTGCTGTTACTGCAACAGTTATATTTCTCTAAGAAGAGGTCTATGGAGGAGTGGGGAAGGATGTTGGAAAATTCTTTTAACTTTAGCACAATAGTATATTTCTGGTTAATACCTGGTTTTGTACCCTATGGTGCATAGTACAAATGCCAGAAGTTAGTGTGACCTGTGAGTGTGACTACTAAGACATATTCCAGCTAATACTTCCTTATTTATTTGTGTTAGTGATTAATATGTACTAGCTGATATCTTAGTTTTGAGAACAAGGATTGTGTGTCAGACCAAAGAATGATAAGAGAAATACATAATGACATCTTTGAGGTACTCTCAAGGGGAAAAGATTCATCAGAAGATCCGGAACAATACCCAAACAAGTCCATGGAAATAGTTAGCATATATAGATGTATTCAAAAATTGGATGAGTATATATCAGTTTCAGAAATATAACTCAGTCTGTTAGTTTACTGAGCTTGGATGCTTTGAGGAGAAATCTCCTGCATCCAGGAATGCTATTAAAGTAATGTCAAATTTCTAACCTAACAAACTGGATTGAAGAGTTTGCTTCTCTGTTTTCAGTGACACAACTGTAGAACATTTTGTTCTGAGAAGCAAAGCATTTTTTAAACAAAAAATGTTAAGTCAGGTTAATTTAAACTATATTTAAACTATATTTATATTTAAAAAAATAATGTAGATGGTAGTTAAATTATGGGATTATCCTGTCATTGTCAGAAATGTAATTTTTTAACATAGTCCAGATTTACAATGTCCATTTTAGTGGGCAAGTAACACTGCAGTTACCAATAAGAACAGGAGTGATGAATGTCAGATAAAATGGGAACTCTTGAGGAGGGAATTATTGACCCATTGAAACATTTGTAGTGCAAGAATTGATACTAAAAATTTTGAAAAAAAAATGTATCACACTTCATTATTTGTATTTATTGCGTTGGTATAATAAAAAATGTTTTGGATGTTAAGGTTGTTTTTTCATGGTATCTTATTTGTTTGAGACTTTCATTTGTTTCACTTGTTCTCAGGTGTCCTGCAAACTCCTTTGGCCCATAACCAGCTCTTATGGTTCGTTGTGCACAACGTGGAAAATCATGGAACTCATGAAAGACAAGTCTGCAGTTACTAAGTGGTTATCTTCAGTGAAGTCACTGCTACCTGTTAGCAGTCAAGTACCTGCCCATATTTTTCTTTTGTTGTCTTATCTACTGATCCAAGAAAATGGAGACAGTCTTCATGATGTACTCCAGACTACAACAGAAATAGCCAAGGCTGATTGTTCTCAGGTAAAGATTATTTTAGTGGTTTGAGGTTTTTTTCAGAAGTTGGGTTGGATTTTTGCAGCCTAAAAGGGGCAAGTCTACCACAGCTTCATGATCCTAGGTCCGACAAGTGGCAAGGCTGCATTCCCAGTAGGTACAGTATGGGTCTCTCCCATACCTTTGGCAGTGCATAGATGGTCAGTATGTTGAAAATGTGCCCTCTGAATCCCAGTCTCACCAGCTGTTGGCATCTGGATGCTGCAGACGCTGATGCAGACTGCCCCTCGTCCTGCACAGACATGTGCACATGTAATACTCTCAGCTTGCTCTCTTTTGTGCGCCACTTAGTGCAAAATATATATTATGTCTCTGTTTTGGAGTATTTTGTGCTTTAGACTTAGGAAGGACACTACCTTATTTGTTGATACTATCCAGGAAGCATGAAAATACAACATGAGGAAGCTGAGAAAGGGTTGCCAAATAATTTCTAACTTCCAGTGACCTTATGAATTATTCTCTGGGTTTTTTTGTGGTTACTGGAAGACTGCAAAATATCTTGTGACATCTTTATTCTTGCTTCTTAGAAATATGTGCATAGTGTTTGTCTGCTTCAGTACTGGATTCAAGCTACAGTTACACAGGATGGTTAAACTTACCTATGTAATCTGGAAAGATAAAGGGGGTTGTCTGGAAACAGCAATGTAATGCAGAAGGCATTGTGCAGAAAGAACCCTAACTTATTTGTTAAATTTGTTAAAGGCAGGAGAGAAGTGATTCAGCTTTAGTTTATGCCATAAAGACAGGCTTTATTTTTTTGGAGTTTTTTTAAATTGCTTTCTGCATTTAAAAAGTAGTTTGCATGTTCTATAGCACAAGAGTTTTAAAAAGTTACAATTCTGACTGTATTATTTAAGTACATATTGGGAAGCTGGTAGCATAAAAATCTTATGGAAATCTTATCTCCAGGAAAAACAAAACCAAAAAGCAGACAGGTTTGAAGTAGAATGATTTTGCTGGAAGATAACACTTTTTACCTCCTACATGCCATTTAGACCTCTTGTTGAGAGGAAGGGTGCAGAGCTAATCAGTGATAAAGGAAATAATGTAAAATTTAGAGGTAATGAAAACTGTGATCTGACTATGACAATGTGATCCTAAGTCAGGAGTTAGAAATGAGTCTTCCAGATATATTTCCTTGTGTAACTGATACAGATTTTTGAGGGAAGGCACAAAGCTTAAGAAAATTTATAGATGCTTTGTTGCTTTTTTTTCCAAGTAGTTATTAAAACTTGTTTCTCACTTAAGTAGAAAGCATCTAACTTTGTTCGAAGGTCAGGACTAAGCAAAATTAATCGCACTTCTGTGAAAAAGCAGAGCTGAGCTGATCTAGAACCACCTTGGATATCTCTCCTTTAACTTTGTTTTTTCTTGAAAATGTTTCTGTAAATCAGCTTTTAAAACTATTATGAGTGGTACACCTCAGCTTCATGATCCTAGGTCCGACAAGTGGCAAGGCTATTAAATAGTTAGTAATCAGGGATCCAAGTCACAGTCCTTGTAAAGTAATTATTCTCTAGGAAAAGGGTAGGTAAGACATATATCTACCCTGTTGTGGGAGCCTTTCTTTGACTTCTGATCCAAGTTACTGCAAGCAAGGCAGATTTCTTCTTGTGCCTAGCTAGCAGTGTAAAAATGACCAAGATCGGTCCAGGTGCTCTGAGAGTGGGTTTCTGTTTTTGTGGACTGTCTCTAACCTGTTTTGTTGCATTGGGTCTTTGAGTTGGATGATGGATTAGTGGCATATTACAGGAAAGGGAAAGGAATAATGCTTTATTTATTAACTATTTGATATAGTTGTTCAAAATACCGTTTAAGAGTCATACAAGAAAAGCTATAACTTGCTGAAAAAATACCACTGAAGTAATACAGTACCTGAGCAGAACAGCCTGCAGCCGTTCTGTAGGGAATGACTGTTGTGAATTTCATTGGATTAATCTAAAATAGCTCCGCTGACTTAAAATGAGCAGGTTAGAGACAAATCAAAGTCAGCAGGATTACAGAAGCTTTAGACAGATACAGGGAGAGTGGTTTAACCTGAAGATGTTTGTGTTTAGCATTATGTGAGCAGATTTTTGTGCTTTGTTTATTCTTATTTTAAACCAAAGATTCTGTTCACCAATACAGAGAGTAAGATTAATGAATGTATCCTGTTGAGCTAACTATGGTGGTCAGACTA
>VZTB01001208.1:156803-170192 GCA_013397245.1 Thryothorus ludovicianus
TAGCAATAACAATGTCTGTATATCAACGCTGTGTTCAGCACAAATTCAAAACACACCCCCATACCAGCCATTTGAAGAGCATCAAATCTATCCCAGACAAAATCAGCACAAGTTATGTACAATAATTCACTTTGGTTTTTTTTCAAGATGCAATGGAGATTTGGTCTGCAAAAGCCAGTTCAATCTCAATGTAGCGTTAGAGCCAAATAATGAAAAAAGGATAATATGGTATGCAATAATAAAAATCAAAGTGATATGTAGAAGTCTGTAGAAGTGCTACCAATTGAAAATCCAGTTGCACTTTTAAAGGTGTGATGATCATTTTTAAATTAAATCTTTTCTAGGATCGAATTTACCCAGAACTGCAGAAATTCTTGGCAATATCTGATATGCCTTCTGTGTCTGTTGACAAAGATGCTCAATGGGAAAAGCTGATTGCTAAAGCTGCTTGTATAAGAGATATATGTAGGCTGAGGTAAGTGCAAGTCTTACCCACCTTATGTCTTTGTTAGGGAAAAGACTTGTCTTCAGAAAAGCTACATCATTATTTTTGCTTACTCTGTTACATTAATTGTGAGTAGTATTTTTCTGGTTGAGACCCTGACTCAGCCATTTCTAGTCTGAGCAGCTACTAAATTTGGGGTTTTCTATTATGACTAATAGAACACACATATAAATGCTGTTAAAATTAAATTATATTCATCCTGGAACAAAAGATGCATCCTGTACTGGTCCAGGATAGAAACTTCAGGTATAACGTTTCTAGATTAGAAAAAGGGAGAGATGAAACAATAGAAGAAATAACTAATAGTCTCTTTTGATCTATTCAAAGAAAGATGGAATTTTTTTCTGAAAACCATATTTAGTCACATGTACATTTTTGATCTTTATTCAGATATAATATCACAGAACACTATTGTGCAAGTCTGAGTAATACATTCAACCCTTCCAGCTCTAATAATCCATGAGTGTAATAATCTACAGTTCCTTTGAAGAGTTCTTTTAAATACATTAGTATTTACTTCCTGATTTTCTGTGCACCATATCATCTTTTCTGTTTGTCACCTATCTTGGGTTCCAGTTTTCAGTTTCCTTCTTGAAGGTCAGCTATTAACAGCTGAAAAGATTCATACTCAAAATTTTAAGTATCAACTAAAAACAAGTTCTTAAAGAAAATACCTTCTCCTTTACCTCTTCAACTTTCTTCCATTTTGCTAGACAGTGTTTTTCAAGAAATTTTTTAAAAGTGAAAAGCAAGAGAGAAATTTCAATGCACCTGTAATATTCTTTTTGCCAGGTAAGTGGTATAGATGAAGTTCAGGTGTATGCACGTTCTTCATGCATTTAGAAATTATTTGGAAGAAAGTGTGAGCAAATAGATAAATCACAATTTACCACACATATAAATCACCTACCAAATACCATTTACCAGAATCTCTTACAGAGATGGTATCAGCCACTGTGGAACACCTTGCCCACCAAAACGCAATAAAACTGAACAGGTAGTTTAAAGACTGGAAAGATAAAGCAGCCCATGCAGTCACTGAGGGAAAGAGAAAAAAAAGAAAAAAAGGGAAAACTTATCTGATGTAAGAGGGACAGATAATATTCGGTGCCAGAATCTCCACCAGTACACAGGAGGGACAACTTGCAGGAGACTGCAACAAATAATCATAAAATAGTGTGTTTAATATAGTGCATTTGGACTTCCATTCTCAGTCCCTTCTTGAATAATGTAATCTTTTAGTGAACAGATAAAACCTTCTGCAACTTAACCACTCCATGATCTTTTATTTGGAACTTGGTGCCTGCTGATTTAATTCCCCTTGTCACTCAGCCTTTAAAGTGCTCTGTTATATCCTCCTTGTATCGTTTTATTTTTGTGTGCGTGTGTGTGTGTGTGTGTGTGTGTGTGAACTCCTAGTTTTAGGCGGTTTTAGTTGTCGCTTAAATAAAACCAGCACTTAATAGATTTTTATGTATGAATTATAACTTTATATTGTAATACATATTGTGTCTATGTGCAGATATTGCCTTCTGTTCTCATACATTTTTTTTCCTTTAGACCATACCAGCATGGAGCAGACATGTTGGCTGCAATTTCCCAGGTATTAAATGAATGCACAAAACCTGATCAAGCTTCACCTGCTGCCATAGTTTTACAGGGTCTAAGAGCACTTTGTGAGGCTGAGGTAAGGTTAACTGGGCTTGTCCAAACTCGTGTTTTGAGTTTTACTTTTGGTTCATGAACTTTCTTCCCAGTTGGCATTTTTATAAGAGTACATTGAGTTGCTGCAGAATTTCTTTTTCTTCTGACAAATTTAATTCCTCTCTTCCACCGTAAGTCAGTAGTTCCTGGGAAATTGTACTGTGACCTTCTCTCACAGCAGATCAACCCTTCAGTGCCCGGGCTGAAATTTTAAATCAACTTTGCAGTTTGTAGCAAAGACATCTTTCTGTGCATCTTTTTGTGAGATTTGAAAAGGAAGACTGTTTGGTACATAATTCTGATTGCCTGAAAAGCACTTAAATAATGTGATTTTTATGTCTTCTTACTGCGCTGCCCTGCTGTGTCTCCTTCATGGAGTGTACCAGATAGGAAGTGAAATCCCTGGCATCTGGGAGGCTTCTCTTTTACCATAATGCATTCATTGCTTACTGATTAAGAGGACAAGTAAGATTTGGGACAAGCTGGCCGAAGAGACAGTGCTGTGTCCTTCCCTGGAGATTTCCACATTCCTTTTGGATACAACCCTGAGCAACTGGATCTGATCTCATTGTAAACCTGCTTTGAGCAGGAGGCTGGGCTGGAAATATCCTGAGGTCCCTTTGAACCCAATAGTACTGTGATATCTCTAAGTTAGGAGACAAAGCTCTTTGTTTCCACATCCCAGACAGTGATATCCTGGTGTTATGATGCATGCACAGACATGCTGTGAATCTACTGCTGACAAACTGTACTATGTAGGCCATCAGAGTAGGGAACTAATTATATCTTGCAGGAATATTTGATTACCCATTCTCTGCCAAACAGCAATTTTATGTCTATCCACTAACACACTTTCACTTCAGTGTTGACTGCAGTAAGGCCAGTCATTGCCACATTATTTGAAATCACTTAGCAGTTCAAGAACAATATAGTGACTCACCCATAGGTATTTGTATTCAATATAATTAAAGATCTTTAGACATTGGCCGCTAGGAAACAATTTATTTGGGGTAATTTTTTGTTTGCCTTTGGTGTGAAGTTTGGTTCTTCTTAAGGTCACATAGACTATTTGAATGCTGGTCTTGGTATTGAATCAATCTTTTCCCAGGTTGGATTATATTTAGACTTTGTCTTGCAAAGAAGTAGGAGTTAGATAGATTATAAATCTCACATCCTACTATAATAGTAGCCTCATTTGAGAACAAATTTTTACTGTACTACTGTTGAGGACTGAAAGACTAAGACTACTCAGTGTGGAATGGAAGAAGAAAGGAAGGACAGATGGACAGACTGGACATAACCAGTTTTTCCTGTCCAAATTCAATTTGCCTTGTTTCCCCAACTACAGTGTATTAGTCTACCACCTAGCTATTCTGAAACTTTAACAGGGAATTCTCCTGTGGTTTGGCAGGCTGAATAACCATTTGGATTAAGTAATTTAGTCTGTCTCTTATTTATTATTTAGACTGTAGTTTGTAGTGCAGAAAGGACACAATCATAGAGGTTGGTTTTGTTTTGGTGTTTTCTGTCTCTGCTACTGACTTAAGGGAAATGGATATAGTCTCTGAACTTTTCCATATGCATCTGCATAGATGTAGGATTTGAGAAAGCACCAAACTTTCAGTCAGCTTCGGGACCAGAAAAATAAATTGTGTTTTCATATGTATAGAGTTGACTCAGTTGATGATGGAACCCTATACACTACATGGCTTTGTCAGGGTTGAGTTCTGAATGTCTCAGAAAGGCTCCTTTGTTAAAGTGATTCAATAACAAAGTGTGCTGTAATATTGGTTTCTTTTTTTGGTTGACTCTTGTGTAAGAATAGTTATCCATTCTGCTGATAATTGTTTTGTATAAAGGTAGTGGCTTTATTCAAAGTGCTTCCTACACAAATAGTGTTGAGTATAAGCTACGCTTTTGCAGGACTTGCAAGAAGGGCTAGCTGCTTCTGCGCCCCACTTTTTTTTTGGTAGGTGTAACAAAAGGTCTTTAATGAATAATGCACAGTAACTTGCACATCAAAAATGGAAAAAATTCACACAGTTCTTGCCAGGTCAAATTTCTGTTTCTCGGAATGTAATTTGTTTTTTTACCCAATTATTTCAGCAGAAGCTAGTGTACTTCATATGAGGCTATCCTGGCATCTAATTGATTTCATGTATCAAGTACAGTATGCAAGCCAAGAAACATTCAAGAATAAAATTTCTAAGCATAGTATTTAAAACCACTTTCCACTGAAATGTTGTTCTGTATTTTTCTCCTAAAATGTTTCTCCCTTTTGGGGCAGTAGGTCACCTGAAGCAAAAGGGCTTTGTCTCTCCTTAGCATTTGTAAAATTTAGCTTTTAGTTTTTTCCCATCTAGGAGTGTTCTGGTTTGAGAGGCAAAACCAGTGAGACACTCCAAGTCAGAAATACAGTTTATTAGAAAAAGGGAAAATAAAACAAAAAGGAAACAAAATACATGCAATAAAGAAAACTACTGACAGAGTCAGAATACAACCTGACACCCTGTTGGCAGCAGTCTACTTGCAATGGTGGCTGCAATCCTCCTGGAGTAGCAGTTGTGGCTCTGTCAAAACAGTGGTCCTGGAGAAAAGGTGCAGCCCTCTGCTGAAGGTCCAATGGTGATGGATGGGCCTGTTCTTCCTCTGGGAGTCCAATGGAAAAGGCTGACTTGGTGCTCCAAGTCTCAAGTTTTTATTTAGGCAGAGGGGCTCGGTTCCCCTCCCTGGCTGGAGCATTTCCCAATGGAATGATGGGAAGTTTATCAGTGGACTCAATGGCCCATTAGCAGAAGACCTATCCCTGGAGGGAGGATGGGCCATGGAGGAGATAAAGAAACTGCTCTTGATGGTTTCTTATCAGCTGTCTTATCAACAGAAGATTACATCACTACCCCCATCCCAGTTCCAAAGGATGGTAATAGAATAACACAACCCGGATTATATTTTACATTGCAACCCATAACAAGAAGTCAATGTTTTGTCCGGTGGCAAGCTTACTATTTTAAAATAAATTTTGAAAATATGAGTAAACATAAATGTAACCCAAAAATCTATTGTACCAAAAGTCCAAAAGTGCTGTGTGATTGTTAATGTCTCCAAATGACAGTGATATGTTAATTTGAACCAACCAGGATGAAAAAATCCCACACAACAAAAAATGAAAGCAGACTTAGCTTTTACCAAAGTATGACACTAGCATGTCTAGGTCTGTAAACACATGTTTTCTGAATAGCATCCCTCCTTTTTTTTTTTNAATTGGCATACCAGTTTGTAAACTTATCTTGCTAGTTTTCTAGAGTATTTTGCATTTTCAGAGGAAAGCTTTGTCATGCTGAACAGTTTCTATGGAATCACAGGACTTTTCCTTGGGGATTCATGACTAGCAGATAAATTTTGTTACAAGATATTTATCACAGTAGCCCATTCCTCCTGGAAGATGCCATGTCAAGGTTATTACTGCTTTTATAGCCTTTCTTTTTTTACTGTGTGTTTTTATGGTGTGTAAAGTACCAGTTTCCCACTGTTCCATCCCCCAGTTCCATCAGTTTCACTTGGTAGGAGTTCTCTGTAGGACAACTGTTAAGTTGCAAGTCAAGAAAATACCATTTGAGAAGAAACTGTACTGTCTTATGTTAAATCTGAAACTTCTGTTAGGATGGTGGCTATTTTTTAAGGCCTTTTTTCACCTCTTAACTGAAATTGGAGAACATGTGTTACTATAGGAAATTAAATTAAAAATGAAATTAAACATACTTGGCTAGCTAATGATTTGTTAGTCTTCCTAAATTACTGTGCCAAGTCCCTCAAATGCACAACTTCTTTTCTCTACAAATTAATACTTGTTATGTTTTTCAAACAACTAACTCATTACAAATTTAATGTATCTAAATAGTTGAGCAGGAACTTCTAGTGCTAATAGATATGTCTGTCTTTCTGAACACTGGAAGACTTTCTTATTCTTGCAAACAGTTTGTTTTGAAAGAATGGCAAAAGAGGTATCATTTTCCCTTGGAATATTACCTGATGAGGTTCTTTCTAGCCGTCAGTGGCTGTTACCATGGAAACACACTCATGGGTTTGCTATTCCTGAAGTACATTAAACTCAAAATACAAAATACATCTTTGGTTCTTTGAACTGCACCCTGAAATGTGTCTTGCACTTGCTGAAGTGACTGCTTAATTTGCTTAATTACCTGCATTCAGAGATACAAAACACTGTTTTATCAGTGCAGAATAGTACTAAAACTACCTTTCTCAATGCCTTTGTCGAATATCTTCATAAATATAAATCTTTATTTGATTTCATTACATAGATCAATTCGTATTTCTCAATGTCTTTGTTTTCTATTGCTTTGTTGTAATATTTTACACCTGAAAGACATTTTCATGGCATTTGCTCAAACTTTTAAGTCTTGATTTGCAGTTTTTCACTTCAGAAGGCAGAAAATTATGCTTTGCTTAGCTGTTGCTATTTTGAAATTTCTGTCTAGACTTTGGTTCTAAGCATACATACTTTGGGGTTTGGGGTTTGTGTTGAGGTTCTGTGGGGTGGGTGGGGTAGGGTGAACAGAGTTACAGTTTCTTGGGATTTTTGAGTTTGTTTGTTAGGGTTTTTTGTTATTTATTTGGTTGTATTTTTTCCTATTTTGTACTTTTTATGTTGCAGTGGAGAATGTTACATTCTCCGCAGGTAGCAGTATTAAGGTTTGATGAAACTCATAGAAATTAGTTAAGTTTTCAGGAAAATACATGGCTCATTACCAAGAGCAAAGCCTGGGCAACTGAAAACATCTCACAAGGAAAAAGGACAAAGTTTTAGTACCAGTATTTCTGTCTAGTCAACATTCCTGAGAAACTTTACTACTACTTTTTATGACTTCTCTGTAATTCTTCAGCCAGAACTGTACCACTGACTGAGCATCTTAGAGACTTTTTCAGTGCCTGGAAATGCAAAATGTTGTACTGACTGCTTATGAGCTGTCATGTAGAGCTTTGAAGGTGAAAAGGAGCTGGGTGAGATGTGCGTTGTTTCCAGGAAGGAAATTATGTATCCTGGAAGACCAATTATGTATCCCATTGGGCTCTAGTTATAGTGTAAATGCATTCACTATTAGGTATTAGTGTTTAGTATTTATTGTAGTTTGACAATTTCAACAGTTCTGGATTCGTCAACTTCTGTGTTTTGCATTTGTTCTGCAGATTTTTTTGGCTTTTATTGTTTTTAAAGATTAAAGGCATTTTGTTTTGGAGGGCTTCCAGCAAAAATGGATTGCTCGTTGACTTCCTCAGCTTTCATCCTACTGAATTCCCAAAGACAGCTTGCTTTTTAGCTAATTTAAGTGAGTTAAGTAGACCACTGATGTGGTATGAAGATACATGTACAGCTCTGTGTATTGCTAAAAGTGTGTTATTTATTGCTGCTGGTAGTTGCTTTCCCTGGTGAAGTACTGTGCAGTATTACTGTGTTATGTCTGTTGATCTACAACTGAATTCTTAACATGCTTGCTTTTTACTTATTATGAACCATATATTAACTCCTGTCCTCAAGAAGGAAGAATAAGGACAAGTGCTGGAAAGAAATGTTGTTTAAGTGAAATTGGGATAGCTGTTAGTAATGATGCCCGCACGTTGCTTGCAGGTTGTTTGCATCCGTTCTACGTGGAATGCTCTGTCTCCAAAGCTGAGTTGTGATACAAGACCACTTATTTTAAAAGCACTGAATGAATTGTTTTCCCTGGTTCCCTCATTAACAGTGAATACAAATGAATTTGAGGTATGTACTTACAGACTAAGATGTGTCTTTCTTTTAGTATATCTCTGTATGTAACTTTTACGTAAGCCTGCTTGATTTTGATAAAATTGCACCCACTGCCTAGTTCAGATTAGTCAAATGCATGTTTCATACAGTTTAACAGTTTTTACTTGCATTAGTGGTGAGAAATTCCAGTGCAAGGTCAATCCATGGCTTCCCTCTCACAGTATGTGAGGAAATGTGAATATGTTTGGAGTTCAGAGCTGCTCTCCTTCCACTTTTCTTGCTCAATGTATGTTGATGTGGCAGTAAGGTGTTTCAGTAACTGTCTCTATTTCAATGGCCTCTTTGGTCAAAGAAAACATAAATGCTATTTCCTTTGCTTTGTAGAAATTCAAAGCTCAAGTTATCAGCTTCCTTTGGAACAATACACAGAATGAGGTAAGTGATATAATTGAAAATATTAATTTCTGGTCTCAGCAACAGGATATTAAGTTCTGTGCTTTTCTGTCAACACAGTGTCAGTAATGTCATCTTTTAATAGGGTTTTGTTCCTGTTTCTTAACACTGTTTCTGAGGCAATGTAACACAGGTAAAAGATGGTAACTGAAGGTTCTAACTTCTGCCATTTCCAAGAAGAATTACAAACAAACTCTGCACTAGTATGTCCTGGGGACAGTTTTGGGCACCACAATATAAGAAAGACATTAAACTGTTAGAGGGCATCTAAAGGAGAACTATGGAGATGGTGAATGGCCTTGAGGGGAAGCTGAAGGAAGAATAGCTTGAGGTCACTTGGTCTTTTCAGCCTGGAGGAGACTGAGTACAGACCTCATTGCAGTCTGCAACTTCCTCACAGGGGGAAGAGGAGGGGTGGACACCGATCTCTGCTCTCTGGTGACCAGTGACAGGACCTGAGGGAATGGCATGAAATTGTGTCAGGGGAGCTTTACATTAGATATTAGGAAAAGTTTTTTCCCCCAGAGGGTGGTTGGGCACTGGAACAGCTCCCCAGGGAAGTGGCCACAGCACCAGCCTGACAGAATTCAAGAAGTGTTTGGCCAGGAGTTCAACCCAATGATCCTTGTGGATGCCTTCCACTTCAGCAAACTAGTTTGACTTCCTCTGGAAAATTTCAGCCTTAACATGGTGAAGCATTCTTGACAAAGGTGCTGCTGTGACAGCTAACTCAATTCATTTGTGGAGTATTTTAATGTAGTGGGAATGTTGGACTGTCATCACCATAGTGCTGATAGTGGTGGTGGAAGTATTGTTCTTCTGTCAGCCTATTTCAGGGAATTTTTCAGTCCCGTGGTTAATGTATGACAACTAAGTACCATGCAGCCACTTGTTCACTCCCCTTCCTTGTGGTGGAGTGGGGAGGAGAACTGGAAAAAGATAGACTCCATGAATTGAGACAAGAACAGGTTAAGTCAAATTAAATAACTATGTAATAATAACAGCAAAAATTACAGCAGCAATAATAATAGTAAAGAAAGAGTATATAACAAGAAGACAAAGAGGAATAAAACTCAATTACAGACAAGTGTTGCACAATACAATTGCTCACCAGCCTCTGAGGCATGCCCAGTCCATCCCTGAGCAGTAATGAGTACCCTCTGACCAACTTGCTTGAGTTTATATACTAGGCATAAAGTTCCATGTTATGGAATATCCCTTTTTCAGTTCAGGTCATCTGTCTTGGCTGTGCTTCCTCTGAGCATCTTGTGCACCTACACACTGGCACAGGAAGCTAAAAAGTTTTTGATTTAGAGTAAGCAATTCTTAGCACAGCTAAAATATCAATATGTTATCAACATTATTCTCATAGTTTAGGTATTTCTACCTGAAGTAGAATGCTCACAATGCTTGTTATCAAGCCTAGATAAATGGTCTCGCTAGTTTGCATTATGTATATAAAAAGTAAGCAATTGAGATGTGCCTCAGCAAAGTATTGTTGAACTCTTTTTCATCATTCAGTGGTTACTTGATAAGATCTTTGTATGTGGGGTTTACAGTAGGTAGCAATACTATGTGATGTGTTTGTGATTTTCTTTTCCTTCCTGTTAATTTTCTAGGATGCTCTTGTAGCCATTTCAGCCTATAAATCACTGTCGTCATTTGACGCTGAAGAACATACAATTCTTCATCTTCCTGGACAGGTAGCTGTGTTATATGTTTGATCATAAGCACATCTGACACTTCCATCTGACATGAGTAATATCATCTTGAAAGGGAAAACAGTCCTTGTCCCTTCTCTGCCAGAAATTCAGGAGAGCTTCCTGAAGAAATACAGCTGCTGGTGACATGAGATGATGTCATATGCAATTGGCATAGCTTAGTCTTATGAGCAGGGGTAGGCACGAATAAAACTTAGGGCTAAGCAGTGAGACGGTAGTTTTCCTTATTTTGTTACTAAATTCGCAGCTTTTTGGGGGGCAGCTGATTTGCCTTTATAGTTTTCTGTTAGTGCTTGTGTTTGAGTACTGACACTAAGCAGCTCTTGTGATTTCTTTTTCTTCCATTGCAGTCACACTCAAGGCGTTTGTTCACAAGACAGGCAAGTCAGTTTGAAAAATAGGTGCAATTTTTGGAATTCAGTGGAAAAGTTTCCCTGTGTTCTTGTTGTGAACTTTTGCAGCATAATATTTCACTTTTTTTGTCAGTGAAGGCAGTCAGAAAGGAGTTGAGGTTCTTACTAGAAGGCTTTTTAAGTATGCAGAGGGCTGTTAAACTCGGAAACTTTTTATTAGGTGACCTAACAAAATGAAATATTACAAGGAGGTGAACATAAGATCATATATGTAACGTATTTTTTACATTGTATGAGAAACTAGGCAATACTCAGTAGTCCACTGGTTCTTCATGTAATAGTGAATTATACAGCTTTATAGTAAAAGTTTTATTTACTGCTTTATGATATAATAGGCTCCATTTGTGTGTTGTAACTGTTATGAAATGGCTGGAGTATGCAACTTTAAAATGAAAAATCATACTTTATATAAATCAGTGAGAAGAGTTCAGCATAAACCTTACAAATGAAAAATGTTTTTTACATAGAAGAATACAGGATAGAATAAAGGAAATATATAAACTCTACTGCAAGACTAAATATTTCGCAGTAGTGCACAGTTCTGTATTACTAGTGCAGTTATATTACTTTACAGTCATATTACTGGTGGAGTACATTACAGAAAGTGAGTAAATATGTTTTAATTGAAAGCAATGTAAATGTGTTGCAGTTTTTCAAATTCCAAAAACTAGTATGCAAAAGTAGTGTCTAGCAAAAATGTTTTATTTATATTAAAGTGCCAATATAAAACATTGTTAAGCTGAAGAAGAATCAGGGTGAAAATAAATTTTTATGAATAGTAGTTCAGCTGTAAGTGTCAAGATTGATTTTATTATTACAGATACATGTTTACACACCCTATGATTTTTACCAACCAGTCTTGCCTTTCAGTCAGGTAGAAGAAAAGCTTTTGTTCATTAAGCTTCAAATTTATGAAATAGAGTGAAAATAATGAAAAAATAGAGTGAAATAATGAAACTTTTCTTATTTAGTTGGTATTTTTGACACTTGGAATCATGAATGGTAATGAGGACTTGGGATTTCTGTGCTGACGTTTAATTTTTTTTAATCTTCCAGGCACGACCAGAGGTTGGCTCACTGGAAGAGATAGACATGAATGAAGATGAAGAGGATCAGGAGGCAAATCTGTTTGTTCCAGGTTCTTCGTATATCAAGCTGTTGTCTCTGACACCAGCTGCCGTTTTAGGAGGTATAATATATCCAGTGTTTGGGGTCACTTTGCAGTTATGGAATCACAGTGGCTGTACAGACCATCTGTGGGTCTTTTAGAATGGAGTGTCATGTTAAAGTGCACCCTTTCTCTTTTTTTCATTAACAAATGATGGCAAAAAATTTAAAGTAAAAAATAAAGCCCTTCTCAGAAGATAGTGTGACAGAGGTCCTGATGGTGGGTAAAAAAAGGTTTATAATTAAAAATTCTTTACCCATCCTAAAGGGAAAGCCAATTCCTTATTATTTACCTCATTTTGTCATTGGTTTATCACAGTGTGGCCTCTGTAGGAAGGACTGAACAGATGTTTCTAAAGGCAACTTTGTATTTTAGCCCAGGACAGATTGATGTAAAATAAATTTTATATTTATTGTTTTGTAAACAGAGTACTAATGGTATGAAAACAATGATGTACGCAAAATCTGCTTAATATTGATTAAGATATCAGTGCTATGCTTAATGCATAATTTTAGTGATGCATATTGATACTGAAGTATGTTTTAACAGATGGTCTCTTTGTTCTGAAACCTGTGCAGTTGAATTACCTTCAGTATTTGAGATTTTTGCTGTTCACTTGGTTACTTTCAGAAGTTATCATTATTTTACGGTTACAAGATGTGAGATATTGTGCCAGGACATAGACATTGTTATTTCATTCTTTGTAGAATACATGGGACCTTCATGTGTGATTGCAGGCTGTAAACATTGCCATGAGATAGTAGGTGGTGTTTTGTAGTATTTTCCCCAAGTGGGGGTTTCTAAAGGAATCCATTCATCAAACTCTGCATGCATTGGCATCTGGAGTGTGTACAGCCTAACCTAGGGAGTCCCAACTCCTAAATCCTGGAAGCTTTGTGGGGGAGAATGACATAACCTAATTCAATGAAAGAGAGTGGTGTATCTTTACAAAAAACTCAATCTGTGAATGAATGCTGAGATAGCTATCTTTCGAGGAAGATAGAAAACAAAAAGGAATTTAAGGTGAACGGATGGTGTCAACAGACTGGTGTGAGCAGACTGGTGTCAAAATAGTTGGATCCGAACATTCACTGAGCAGTTTCTCACTCAGAGGTGTCTTCTAACGTTGTTAGTTAGCACAGAATCCAGAACTCTTGAGCAAAAGTTTAGTGACCAGCTGGAGTGGTTGCAGAGAGTGAATTGCTTTCCCAAAAGAGTATGAAACTGGATTAATGAGGCAACGTCCAAGATAGGCCAAAAGCCACAGAGACCTTGTTCTATAGGAGCTGAATCTGTGTCATCTCATTTGCTGGAATTCTAGTGGTGCATGTTATTGAGATTAATAATATGTAACTAGTTATCTGAAGCAATGGAAAGTGGAGCTTTAAGTGGTATTTTGTCTCAAACGCCTTTAAAGCTAGTTTGTCACATCAGTTGTCATATTGTTTATACGTGTTAGATTCACAGGATATCAGAAGGGGTATGACAGCCTTATATTTTTATTTTGATAGTTTTTTGTTCTCAGTGTCTGAGACTTGTCTCAATCCTGGTAGTCAGAAAATTAAAAATAATTCATGAAAATAACTATAAGCTTGATATTATTATTGTTAGTAATAGTGGTACTATCCTTCCTGCAAAAGAGATAATGATAATAACAATAA
>VZTB01001208.1:170287-193127 GCA_013397245.1 Thryothorus ludovicianus
AAATACTGTATTTCTAGTATTTGCTACACATCTAGTTGTTTCACTAAATTTATCCATATTTTGTAGTTTGAGTTATATTTGTTAGTCTAGAGCCTTGGCTCATCCTCTGCCTGAAGAATTGCTTCTGAATAGCTTATATTTATGTCTTTTGGCATAACCAGCAAACGCAGTAATATCACAGTGATATCAATGTGAATGATTTCCAGCAGAGAAACAGCTCCCTCTTTCAGCAAATTTCTTCCCTATTGTAGCCATCCTAAAAAAAAAGTTTTTATGGAATATCTAGAGCGAGATAGGTGGATAGAGTTTTCATGTCAACAAATATCTATTCCTCCAACAAAACTGAAGTGTCAAGGGTTGAAGACAAAGAGAGTTTCTGCAGGGGAAATTGCTGATTGCATTCTGTGAGTTTTGTTTGAAGGATATTGACATTATAGGCAGAAGAAAAAAATCCCAAGATGCAGATGCCCTTCCTGACATGCTACAAACATGTAATTTAGACTCTGCTATGTGTCCTTCAACTGTGTGCTGTCATTACTGTTACTTTTGTAGCAATCAAAGAAGGCAATCAACAGCTCATGGAATAGTTGAGTCTGTATTTCTTTCCAACCTTAAATATACCTATGTCAGTTTTGTATAAGGTAGCTATGTACTGGGATTTCCCCACATTTCTTGTTTTTAGCAAGTTCCCATGATTTTCAGCAATGTTGTTTCCAGGTTCATAGACACTACAGCTCATGGAAAAAAAAATCCCCAAATGTAGATGTCCCTCCTTCCCATTCTACAACATCAGGTTTAGACTGCTGTTCCACTGTGAAGTGGAAAAGAAGTACTGGTGTCATTCTAGGTTTTCCAGAGTTAGTTTGTTTTGTCTCTTAATCATCAGCCTCTCACATTCCACATTCCCTTTCCTCTTACTTCATTGAATTGCACTTCATCAAGCATTTGAAGAGTTTGCAACATCACTTGTGAAACAGGAGATGACCAACATGCCCCGTGCTGTGTATCATTCTGCCTTAAGAGGAGGGTCCACACGCTCAGACCAGGGGAAGACAGTGGCAAGTGTTCCAAATTTCTTGCTGAAAATGTATGAGAGGAACAAGCAACCAGGCATGACACCAGGCCTTGCAGGTAAGCTGTCACTTTCTCGAAGTGGACAAGTATGCATGTTTTGACCCAAAGATAACTGTTAATCTGAAGGTCAGTAAACTTAAGAAACTATGTTTTATGCACCTTAATTATGCTTGCATATTCTTTTAAATTTTTGGCTTTATTAAGTTTACCTGGCTTTGGGTTCTCCCTTGCCTCTGAGTGAGTGTTGGCATTGACCTTTCTGTTCCCCTTCCCTCCCTCTTTCAGCTGGCATGTTGCTATGTTTCGACCTCCCAGTCCACATGGGCAAGGATGGCAAGCCTATTAATCGATTTCTGGCCAGCAGGGGCCGCAATTTCCAGCAAATGTTGGTCTCCCTCATTCATGAGGTAAGTTGTTGCTGGCTCTTCTTTGCTTTTCAGGGCTATTACGCCGCCTTCCCTGCTCTACTGTCTCTTTTGTTTACACTCACTGGGCGTTGGTATCAGCTAGTGATGGCATGTATGAATGTATCATAATTAACTGAAGTTGTTGTGAGGGACAGCTAGAATTATAGAATCAAGTCCAGTCATCAGCCTACCACTGTTGTCACCCACCCTCACTAACTTGAACTTAATTTTTTAAGTGTTCACTGCTGAAATGCCCCTTCTGAAAATCAGATAAACAAACAGATGACTTTTCCTGCTTTTCAGATTGCTGTATATGTATGCCTGATACCTGTCATGTATAACCAGTTGTAGGTGAATAGCAGGCAAGAAGAATGATGGAGCTCTGTGGGGAAACAATATCTACACCTTGCTAAGACTTGACATTTTTTGTCCCTTAAACAAAAGATCTCCCTGACCTATTAGGCTTGTGCCACCAAAGCTATGCAATTACCTTGGTGGTTTTAGAAAAATGGCATGAAATAAGCCCTCACTTAATCAGTATGGAAAATAAAGTGCTTGTGATGAAGTCTATCAGAGCATTTTGAATTATAGAACTTTTGACTATCAGAGTTCATCTTTGAAAATTCTGGACAACAGTGAAAAAAAAATAAGCAGTTCAACTGGATCCACAGAAATAAGTGTTCCTTTCCCAAATTCATGCCAATGGGAGCAGATTTTAACATGGATGAAAGTGTGTTAAACTCTTTAAAATAATTCTGTTAATCCATTAATAATCTATTAATCAATCATTTTGTATTTCTGTAGGAGTTACATGCGTCTGGGGGGGTGATCTGGGTCCTGATTTTCTTTTGTGACTGTCACCCAGATGTGAGGCATATCTGCTGTGAAGTTCTTCTATGATGCTACTAAAATCACTGATGATGCAGTTATGAAATAAATATAGCACCAGGTTTGGGGTGGGAAGGTTGTGTGTGCACAGTTTGATGAGTTGTCCATTTACAAATGGAAAGTCTGACACTAGAACACAGGCGTATGCCATGAATAATGTATGTGGCCTCTGTTCTGATCCTGTGGTGCACCCCTATGACTCCCTCTGGGCTTTGCTCTTGGGTCCTGCTTCAGCATGTTTCTGTGGCAAGCAAACCAGTTTCCTCTCTAACAAACCTGTCTGCAGCGTAGTTTGCCTGAAGTTTCCAGTCAAATGGTTTAAATGTGTGCCATGATGACGTTGACTACTTCTGGCTAGTACAGTCTTCTGGCTCTGTACCATCTCTCAAACACTTACATGTGCTAGCATACACATACAACTTCTGTTTTCCATATAGCATCTTAATAATTTTGGTCCTTCAGGATTGAAAAGGCACGAAAAATAATAAGCATGTCTTATGGCCAGAGACACACCACATGGATCCCAGTGGAAGTTAGGCCACCTATACAAGGACAAAAGCTAGCCTTCACCAGTTGGACCAGAGTATAGAAATCCATCCCTAGCTCTGTGTCATGAAGTCAATGTCAATGGGATTATGAAGTATTTCAGATGTCAAGTTCTTCTCTTCAACTAGAAAAATTTAAAAACATTGATCTCAAGATACCTAACCATGTATGCAAATTTAATAGATGTTTTCCATCTTGACATCTTTGCTGCTAAAGAAGGAAAGCAGAAACTGGAGATAATGCTCCTCATTATCACAGGAGTGTAAATTAATGAATGTTTTCTAACTATTTGTAAGCTCCAATGGAGAGCACTAGGGAAAGTCCACAGGGATGTTTCACATGTTAGATGAGCAGATTCGGATTAATAAGTTAGGAATGAAGCATGAACTTCCAAAGTATCCAGAAAGAAAAGCTCTGCTCTCTATGTAATTGCTTCATTCAGAGTTCCTTGACAGAGGTAATGAAGAAAAATGTGTTATCATGTAATTAAGAAGGCATGTGTGAAAGTTCTATATTAGTCAAATTATAGTAGGATGAAGATCAGTTTTGAACTTTGTTTTAAACACTTGCCTATTGCCCTAAAGCATCAAATAAAATCATGGTAAAAAAAAATATTTGTGTGTACTAGCAGTGATTATAAAATCCAGCAGCATATTGAAAATTGACTTCTCTTGTATGAACTGGCTACCTTCATAGAAAGCCTTAAAATGGGTTGCTGGACAAAACATGGCAGTTTCATAGTGTTGAATGTGGTGAATTAGATCAAGTTAGCGAATACACAGAATGACTGGACACAGAAATATTTTACCAAGTCCATTGATTCAAGATGTAGTAAAACTAAAAATAAATCCAAATATGTTTATATTTTAAACCCAAACACAAAATATCTTCAGATAATGCTAACTGCACCCTTTTAGCGAAAATCTACAGTAACTATAAAACTTATATAAAAATTAGTGTTTCTGTTTTCAGTTTACACTGATTTAAGAGTCAAATTTTTTTCTTGAGTTTTTCCCTTTGTATATCAGGACAGGGTGGTCAGAAAAGAGTTGATTGTGCTATTGGCTAGATGAGAAGCAAGTCCCTGGGTTCATCAAACTGAATTTCATGCTTTAATGTTTATTTGGTCCTCAGTGTTCTTCTGGGGAACAGAGTTTAACAGTAAAGACAGGGAGCCTAAGCAATAAAACTTCCAAATTGGTCAAAGAAAATTGGGTTAGTAGGACCTTGGCCCATCTTATTCTTGCAGTCCTGTAGGAATTAATGTGTTTTTGCAAAGTCATCACTTCATAGTTCAACACATCACACTAAGCATATGTTTTAGGGGTTTAAATTACCAAAATGACACTTTTTTTGCCATTACTTTGATTCATTATTTTGGGAGAGGGAAGAAGTTGTAGGAGTTAAGTCTTATAGTGATATTTTAAGTAAGGGATGTTCTGTTAATAAGAAATCTTAGAGTTGCCTTTGAAGCATTGAGGTCTGCGTAAACCTCTGAATAAGTCTGAGGTCGATGTAAACATCAAGAAAATACAATTAGTTGGTGATGGTAGGCATCTATTTATTTTACCTGGAAAAATCTCCAGCAGTTGGCATTTTCTTAGTTGGGACTAAGCAGTCACCACCATACTGGAATACTAATATTTTCATGTCTTCAGTGATTTGGTCTCTACTCACAGCTATAAAATATGAACCTATGTGTTATGCATCTGTCTGTATCTGTGTATGCATAGTTGCCGTTACTGTACTTAGATTCTGGCAACTAGTGCAAGGTGAGGGCCTTGAAAATACCTGTTTCATTTTTGTCAGATTCTTTATGTGATGTCTGATATTCTGCTACCAAAAAAAAGTTATATGATGTTTGTATGCAGAGGAGAGATTTTCTTCTTGTATGTTGAAAAGTCTTTAAAGCATACAAATAACATATCTGGGTTTTAATGCCATTCAAGTTGAACAGTAACAGCAGCAAAAAGATAATTTATTCTTCAATCTTAAAGAGCCATACTTATTCTGTCACCTAGGTACTATTCTAGCTGAGGAATTGGATGCATCTGTGATATCTGTCAGCAGGATCAGATTAAGATGCAGAAAGGTTTTCTGATGTTACTTGAATGGGTATTTCACATGAAGAAGAAATAAGGTTCAATAAACTGTGGTATGTTTCAAATGCTGGCTGTATTGTTTTTTAGTGGTGACTAATGATTTGAAAGAGGAAGATCATCATTCCTTTCGAAATGGGGATGCGCTGTTTGATTACTAAGCAGAGCTTGTCAGCCTCTCTCTGAGAGGACATGTAAGTTACTGTAGTCACAGCAGTCAGAAGAATGGACCATGGGTTTTCTTTTTTCCTGTGGCTGCCTGGAGCACACTGTACAAGAAGATCCCAAATATTGCCTGTGACAGTTTCAGGCTTTGCACGTAATACTTCATAGAAATTTATAGGAATAATTTCTGATTAGAGTCACTTAATCTGTTGTGAAAACAATTGAGGATGAGTAGTCACGTATGTTCACATCATGTACCACATATTTTGGTGGTTCTGTTCATGTATGTTTTGGATTAGTGCTAATAGGCTTTCCACTAGCTATCCATCTTTTAGTTCTTTAATGGAGTTGAAGAGGACAGTTCATTCTGCATGTAAAAAGCACAGAGGCAGACTACTATTGGCAGACCCATGTGGTAGATGATGGCTTTGGCACTCTGAGCTGGTGCAATTTGTAGGATTTTTTTAAGTGCAGAATGGTCTTGCCTTAGCATGTTTCTCAATATCAAGTGCTTTCAATATGTTGGAAATAACACAAGTTACATTTTCCTATTTATATATTTGCAGGCACAATAGCAAAGTTGAATTGCAGAGGTGATTTATGCAGTATTAAATATTTCCCTACAAGCAATAATCATGTTAGGTAGTCTGTATATTCATGGAAGAACCATTCCCTGTGTATTTTTTAAGTGTGTTCAATTAGATGCGCTGTGATGACATGTGTCTTTAAAAAGTAAAGTGAAAAGCTCCTTCTGTATTTCTCTTTCCTGGTTTGGTTCTGATGTAATCAAGATACTCAAGGGTTTATTTAAACCTTATATGTGAAGTACCTTAAGATAATAATTGGACTTTCTGGAGCAGAATTCATTGTAGTGTAATCTTCTGTGCCTAGATGGGTGTAGTTCCAAAGATGAACTCGTTTGTGCTGGTTTGTACTACTGAATTTACTGAGTGTATTTCATTCAATGAAAAAACAGTATTCAGAAATTAAGTTTTTGACAGATTTTTGTTTTTCTTTTCCTCAGTCTACTGTGCCTACTTTTTTTTCTCACAAAGAAGTGTTAGAGGGTGGATTTGGAGGAATATGCGTGCAAGTATGTTAAAAAGAGCCTCTAATCAAAATTTAATATTGAAAGAGAGGCTGTTTCACTATTTCTTTGATACAGATATGTAGTGCTAACCTTATTTATGAAATCACTGAGCTGACACACTATGTGTCCCATATGCAAGCAGGGTGTTTATATACATTCCTAAACATTTCACTGACATAAAGATACTGTTCTGAACACATACAGGAGTAGTATCTCCTGTGGTTTGCCAGCATTACCTGTCTTGCATTTTGACCTACATGGCCTATGATTTTGTATCTTTTCATGCAGGCACATCCTTCTTAAGCATCAGTTGACAGGCTTAGGTTACTAGTTCCAAGCTCATACCAGTTCTCACTGCCTCAGATATCAGGTTGCAGCTCTTCCTTAAAAACTGCTTGGCTGCTTGGTCTGGACAAGTGATGTTTCTAAAAAAAAACCCCACATCAATGTGGCAGTGTTCCACAAGCACTCATCCTTGTTTCTCAGTTCCCTTAAGCTTCATTCCCTGCACCTCCCCACACAACCAGTATTTTCTTATAAACTGTGCACTTAAAAAACAATCTGAACTTCACTTGTCACCTTTGCCTGTGGTTGCTAGTATTAATTACTCAACAATTAGTGTAGTTGTTGTTGCCCTTGATATCCAGTGATACACTGGATAAACCAGTAAATGCTGCTGGTTTCCTGTACTGAAGTAGCAGGTTGCAGTTGTACTTATATGAAAATCTTCAGCACTATCCCCAGTCACTTTCAGTTGTAGATGAATTTTGAGTGTTCTTTGTTGTGTAAAGATGTTCAGTTCTCTCTTTCCTTCCTCGTATTCCACATACATGCTAAATGTTTACTGCCATGAAGAAAGTGAAAAATTAATGAAAAGCACCTCAGCAGTTCTATTGTCATCAAACACATCTGCAAATTTTAGGTGTTCCTGGTAGACTGTATTGTCTAGATGCTTGAAATGTAACAAGATGTCTAAAGCTTTGTAATTAATTCCTGCATGAATGCCTGCAGTATTTCACAGGCCTGCTTTTATTGTCTTTCACAAGTGTGGGTATATGGTGAGCTTGACAAATCACTACAAGGCAAATTAAACCTGAATCATAGAATTGTTTAGGTTGGAGAAGGCCTCATTGGGGCCAATCTTTGGCCAGTCAACACCTTCTCAAGTAGACCATAGCACTAAGTGCCACGTCCAGACATTTCTTCGACACCTTCAGGGATGGTGAATACACTACCTCCCTTGACAATCTATTCCAAAGCTTAACAGTTCTGTACATGAAGAAATTCCTCCTGATATCCAGCCGGAATCTTCTCTGGCACAGTTTGAACTGTGTACTCTTGTCCTGTCCTTAATTGTCTTGGAGAAAAGGCCAGTCCCCACCTGGCTACACTCTCCTTTCAGGTGGTTGTAGAGTCCAATAAGGTCTCGACGATCCTCCTTTTCTCCAGGCTACACAGCCCCAGCTTCCTCAGCCAGTCCTCACAGGACTTGTGCACCAGATGCTTCACCAGCTCTGCTGTCCTTCTCTGGACATGCTCCAGCACCTCAGTGTCCTTCCTGAAGTGAGGGGCTCAGAAATTAAGACAGGATTCAAGGTGTGGTGTCCCTAGTGCCAAGGAGACGATCACTGCCCTGGTCCTGCTGGCCACACTATTGCTGAACCAGGCCAGAATGCCATTTGCCTTCTTGGCCACCTGGGCACAGGCTGGCTCATGTTCAGCAGTCTGTTGACTAGCAGAAATCTAAATAGTCTAATGTACAAGTCTAAAATAGTTTCAGAGTAGAGGCAGAGGGGAAGACTGGACTTGCTGCATATTCCTCAGGAACCCAAGGAAAGCAATTATAACTGGAACCTTGACTGCTCATAAACTTTTGGAGGAATTGATGAGCAGAGATGAGAGGAGGTGTGGAGACAGTTTTAACTAAAAGGAAGGACTAGTGTTCATAAGTCATTATTAAAATGCGATTCCTTTTTTTTCTACAGGTCATAGTTATATTGTCTGCAAGATGGAGTATGTTATCTTTTTTCATTGACCTTCAGAACGTTTTTATTTGTATTGGTGTATTAGTACTTATTTACAAGTCTTCAAGGTTCACTGAAAATAGTGAGCATGGAGCTTTGGGATGGTCCTTTGTTTTCTATTATAAAATCCAAGTGAAGAAAGAATACTGACTTTTTTACGTAGATCGTTAGGGTCATAAAATAGAGGAGAATAAGCAGGAAGATAATGATACAAGGGGAGGTCAGTTATTTATCGTGGTTAACTATTCTACTTTTAGAAACATCTAAGATCTTCACAAACTGACAAAACATTTGCCAGTGCTGCTCAGTGTTGTGTTTATTGCTTCAGACGGTTCCACTGTCTCTCTGGGATCAATTATTTGTTGCACTACCTGAAGCAACCAATTTTGATTGGCCTGGGTAATGAAGTTGAAAGTAACTTGATGTGGGTAAAATCAGAAAGGAGAATAAAGAACATGATCATTTTAGTTTCCTACAGTCATGTGTAATATCCTGTGAAAATGAATAAATGTTTGTCTGCAAATCATAGACTGTATGGAGAATGTAGATTCTGCATGTGTTAAACTTAATGTAATTGCTTCTGACCTTTTTGGTGTGTTGCACAGGTTAATATTCAGCCTTCTGAATGGCACCACTCCATTCTGTTGCCACAGACCTGGTTAGGATTTATGAGTCGAACCTACAGTGCAGTCCTGCAGGTAATTTTGAGGTATATAATATTGTGGACATTAGCACTTATTCAAGTGGTATGGGTTTTAATTTTAACATCAGGAACACTCACACAAGTTATAAAAAAGTAAAGCTTGAGGTGTTTAATTATAACATTTTTAGAAGAGAAATAAAAATGAATCTTCAGGTACTGACATCACAGTCTGGGATACTTTGTGCAGTTTATATTTACAATTCAGTTTTGTGCAGATTTGTTCATGTGTCATTTTTAGAATTTTTAGAAGATGAAATTTTTGCTAAAGCTCTAGCCTGTTGCTTGGGTAGGAAGTTTGAAATAGTGGTACCACAAGGGAGACAGAAGTTGTTGAGGGAGGACTCATTAGAAAGATTCGTTCCCCTTAATCAGCTTGTAATCCTGCTGCACTGTAAGAGACTCCTTTTTCAATTTTTTTCAACCCTTTCTAATGATTAGGAAATATCTTAAATTCCCCTTCCATTGGGTTAGCTGACCTGGTATCTAGATCAGTGTAGTATAATCTGATTTTCAACAGGTGAATTATCTAAAAAAGGTTCAGAAAATAGGTTCCTTCCAGAATGTTCTCTTTTTTCTACTCGAAGGGCTTATTTGTTTGTATTTCCAGGCCACATCAGCTGTTTTCAGTACGAGCAGCTCAGGTTGTGGAACAAATTCTAGAAGCTTTGACTGCTCCTTGTTTTGCTGTGCAGCAAAACAAATGCTTCTCTCACATCTTCAAAACAATTTTTTATCTTAACAAACAAAATGCGGGACCTAAATCAAACCAGTCCCATTACAAAACAAGCAGCAGCTATTCAAATTGCAGGTTTAAGTCTTGGGAGACTTGCATTTAATTACTTTCCTATTTTGTTTCCATTCCAATGCAAGATTTCACAAGAATCTTAGCATGTACCAGATTTTTTCTAAAGTATCTGTGGGATTTCTTGCCATTTTACAGGACAGTAGGGCCTGTGTTTATTGCTTCTTACTTAATCCTTATGCTTTTGTAGTACATTTCATCAGAGGTGGCCAAAAGAGACTAGAGTATGAGTAGTCTGGATAGTACATAATTCAGTGTTTCTGAACTGCTGTACTGCCTTAACTTTAGTCAGTGTGTTGTATTTACTCCTTTAATCTCTATGGAGGGTCACTTTTTGAGTAAGACCTGGATTTTCAAGATTCACTGTGTTGTATTTTCAGATTAGTATGTACACCCAAACAAGAAGCATTCAATACCAGAAAAACACAGCATATGTGCCTGTATTTTTTTCATTTTAGGTTTAATAATCTGCTAAGGACCAGTAATTGACAACCTAAACAAGTTAAGTTATAGTTCTCTCGATTATAGATGGAATGTTAAAAGAAAGCTGCTTTAGGTATTTTTAGATAACATAGGTACGACTTGTTAGAGGGCAGAATCCATATCACCTCTTTAAATGTCCAAAGAGAATGGGGTGGGAAATCAAAGGGAAGTCAGAGTTATGTAAAGTAGAAGAATGAGGAATTTTGCCTGAAGTGGAGCATCAAGAAAAGGATGTTCTGCTGTTAGAATCCATTTTAGCTAGCAGGCTTCTGAAGCTCACTCCCTGCTTGTTGTTGTAGCTCTTCCCAAGGGAACTTGGCTCTGCATGTACTAGATAGATGCCTCAGTATTTGTGGTCATTTATGCCATCTCCAGTTTGTTTTTCTTACTCAGAACAAAAAAATACAGATTCTTTTGCTTTATATATTTACATTACAGTGGAATCCCATATGCAAAACATATGAACTAGCCCTTAGGTTAGGCTACGTATGTTGCCTGAGTATTCTCTGAAGAAATCTTTTGAAATTTATGTAAATAAATCTTACGAAAGGGAGATCCATTTCTCTCTGTTTTTTTTCTGACAATTTGCAGGCGAGACAGGCAGAGCTGGAGATGCAGTTAAAACATGGAAAAGAGGATCCCGAAGAGGTGCAGTACAAACAGTTTACAGCCTGGCTATGGTAAGGAAGTGCCTGTGTGCTCCTAATCACTTGTAATGGCAAGTAAGGGGACAGAGGAGGACAAGGTTCTAAAGCCTTTAATTTTGCAAGTTAGAAGACTGTATGAGCACTAGTGGAAAATAAAACCCCAAAACAAAACAAGAAGAAACCACCAGATGCAGTGACCATGGTGGGAGAGGGAAGTGGAAAGAAAGACTATTGAGTAACTAAGGATTTCCATATGCATGGGTTCACAGGTACTTTTCCCTCTACAGAGCCTGAAAACTTTGTAGGGGGAGCAGCTGGAAAGAGTGAAAGAATTCAAGGGTTTTATAGGATGTTAAAGGAGAAGGGTTATGCAAAGATAAAAATTTCCTTCTTGAGAGTTTAATGAGCTGTTTCACTGTCCTTTATAAAACATTCAGATTTCATTATGCTTGAACATAGTGATCTGGAAACTTACATGTTTGATGTGCTCAAAAAGAATGTTTATGGCTATTGCATATACCAGCGTTTTACAAAACATGGTATTAATTCAAATAAGAGTCCTTTATAAAACACTGGGAGTGTACATGAGCATGAAGAAACTTGGGGTGGTACATAGATTTCTTACAGATTAAATTTGTAATTATTTTGTGCTAAGTCTTCTGATAGGCTCATACAGTTGTTGATCTAGAATAGACACATGTAAGACAGAAGAGGAATTTAGCTGAGTTCATGCTATACTATAATGAACATGGTGCAACTTCTTTCTGTTCTCTTTCAGGGTCAGAGATATGTTGACCGATGTCATCAAAGGTGCTTCCAAGTAAGAACTGCTAAATTCCTACAGATGATGTTTTTTCCCGATATTTTCAATAAAGAGTGGGACACTGCTCCTTTTCCTCCTAGATCTTGTTAATATGATTTTTACCTTCATTACATTTGACGCATCCAGGTTTCATGAGTTTATGGATTTAGAAGTCTCTCTCTGAGGTACATAATGAAATGTAGCTGTTTAGAAGCTGATGATCAAATCAGCAAAGTTTTTATGCATAGATTAGGCAATTATTTAAGGCAAAAGATACTGAGAGACTTCAAAGAATTTAACTAAATATGTTGATGTATTTGCAAGTACCTCTTATCTGAGAGGAGATAGTTTTACTGTTCCAAATGATGACATTCCACTAAGACTCATGTTTCTTGTTTTGAAAAGCAAAATAGAAGTCCAGAAAATACTTTTTGTGTGATAATGACATCTTTGGATCTGGAATAAATGCCAGATTAGCAGTGTAGGAATATTTTTACAGCAGTAGTCAAGGAAGTTTTTAGAAATGGAAGACTGATGCAAAGTCTACTGACCTATAAATGGTCTAATACAGTCATATTGTTCAGCTGCTTTTGTAAAACAACGTAAAAGAGTTCCATGAGGATTATATTTCAGTATGTTTTCCTGGGAATGACTAGAATATCAATGTACTGAACACAGTTATGTTTTCCCTCTTTTTTGTCAGCAGCAGATTTTCTTTCTTGATTTCCTTAAAGGTTTGCGCTGTCATAGAAGTTAGTACTCTTTGAATCTTTTCATTTTCCATGATGTTAGCGCTTTTGTAGTGTAGGGGAATAATACAGAACTTTTTTTTTTGAGCTGATATTTCAATAATGGCTGCTCTGCTAAATCTTCTCATGCTGTTGCAATGAAGTGGCATCTGCCTCTCCAGCATTCTCCATTTGAAGTCGTTTTTGTTTTGTCCTTTATGGAAACGGTACTTGCTAAGACCAACTGCTGCATTTCTGTGAGTGCTACCTGCTCTGCAGGGTAGCAGTCCTTATTACAGTGGAAGAAAGCTTCTGTTTTTATACAACTTTGTGTGTACTAGCCCTTATATAAAAGACAGACAAGGAAAAAAAGGGACTGAAACACTTCTCTCCTCCATTCTTTCTGTAATTCCTGAAGATGAAATATAACAGATTTCTGCTGAGCTAGAAGAGAGACTGATGAAGTTGCTAGAGGCAAAGGCCTTCCCTCCTGGATCACCTATAGCATAACTTTTCTGCTTTGAGACTTATGTTTTGTTGTCAGCATCTTTATTATGTTTCTTACTTAACTGTTTGCTTTTTTCTGTTCAGAGACAGCCCAGTGGTGAAAGGAAACTCTATTTTTGCTTTAACTGGCCTTGCAGTTGCTGTAGCCAAATATGAAAGCAGCCTTTCTTCAGACACTGAAGGTGTGCCTGAGGTGAGTGAATCTGGGAATGGGTCCCTTCTCCTAGTGGAATACAGAGACTATGACTAGGTGTTTGAGGGGGTGGTAAGTGGATGTGAAGTACTTTACATTTTCAAGTTCAAATTTCACCATACTCAGTGAATACCATCTGTCAGATGCTGTGATCTATACAGAAGCAGGTAGAGTGTATATGTGCCATGTCACAAGAAGCAGAATGTCTAACTCATTTATTTGACCATTTTGACAGATGAGATAGAGATCACTCTATGGACACTGAAAGCCAGACAAACTCTTTTTTCATAATTTCATAATTTTTGGCTCCACTGAATAGTACTTGGTCAAAAGTAGTGTCTGGACAGTCACCACTGACAAGTAAATGATGCTGCTTACACTACATAGGAATGACGAAATAATTCATTCATGATGAATTACAGCTGGAACATCAGCAGCTAAGCTTCTGTTTAGATAGAACTTGATTTAAGAAAAAATAATGATGACTATTTGGGTTTGATCTTTATAGACAGAACCTGATTTTATTCCTATGAAACACTGGATTTCCATGGTCACGGAGACCCTCTTGAGTATTGTGAATAGCCGCTACCAACCTAAAGGTCAGGTCTTCCCATGGTTCTATCAGGTACGTGCTGTGGTACTAAAGGCAAGGCAGTATATCTGTATTTCATACCTGGAGTTCTAATCATGAAGTTTCCTGGTTCTGTTTGAGCTGTGGTAGTTGGAATAGAGGAAAATCAAAATTTTTCTTGCTCTTGTTCATTTTCTTTCATTGAGGTTTCAGTTTATATTTGTGTTTGCCTAAAATTTTTGTCTTTATTATCAAAATGGTAAAAGCCACATGCAAGGAATGTCAGATTGCAATACGTCTGTGTTGCTGTTTGCTCTATAGGTGTTTATTGTAAATTCCTCAAATGCTGAGTGTTATTGCCTGAAAATGAGTAAGAGAAAAAAAAAATACTTTCTTTTGTGTTTTCCTAGAAATCCTATTCAGGTGAAAATACTGCTAGTATTATAGCTCGATCCTGTGCAGCCACAGCTTTGTCTCTCCTGGTCCCAATTTTCATTGTATCAAGCAAGGAGAAGATTGAGGAGGTCCTGAGTATGTTGACTGACAGGTTACCTGGGAAACCAAATGCTGATGAGTCTCAAGCTGTTCAAATCCACATGGGTCTTGGTTTGGGGATGTTCATCTCACGTTTGTATGAAGAAAAAGTCAGGTGAGAACTACTGTATTGAATGTAGTTGCAAAAGTAACTTCCTTTTTCTGAATGTGGCCTTAACCTCTGAGGAATTCAAGTATTTGCACGTCATAGGCAAATGATTCTTGAAGGGATTTATAATATGTCTTTAACGGTGCCTCTTATTATCAGTCTTCCCCTTCCACTTTTGCCCCCTCCAGAGCTATGCTAGGTATTTTGTCATTCTTTCAGGATGAGTGACTAATTTTCATAATATCCTAAGGCAGAAAGTGCAAAGCAGTTGTCAGCTGGAAGAGCAACAGATATACTTTTAAATGGGACTAGTTATGCTGGAAGACATAATTGTAAAATAATTCACAATTCTTATTGGTTCCTTTGTAAGCGGTGCTGTGGACATGGGACAGCGTTCACTTAAGTCTGTTACACATTTGAGGATGGAGCTACAACAGAAGTAGTGTAAAAAATTTTCTTTAAAGCATGCTGTTACAGTTGTGTTGGCAGCACAGAGGTGTTCCGAAGTTGTTAGAAAATGCCTCCTTTTCAGAAAGATTTGCCTCAGTTCCAAGTTTCTGGTGATTCTAGAGAAATTAAGAAGTAGGTTTGGCTTTATACTCCTCCAGCTTCTTGACTACTAGGGATTTTGTCTTCCTGCATATGCATAAAATGTGTTTAATTAGTATACAAGCACAGGTACCAAACAGATTTGATTGGTAGTTGTTAATTTGCTACGTGAAGCTAATGTTTCAAAGGCACCTGCTTTTGTTAAAACTGAAGCATTGCTGGCTGAGTTCTAGTCTTTGTCCTTGGTGTCTTGATGCCTTGCTGCCACTGACTCAGCCACATAATTTGGGAATGGACTACCTCTGGAAGTTTAGTCAGTGAGAAAAATGAGCTACATACAAGCATTAAAAGACTTTTAAAGAGAATGAAGTTACATCAGCCTGGTATTTTGGAGTTTGTGAATCAATATTTTGGGGGGTTATGTTTGCTTTATTTCTGTGGTGAGAGGTGTTAAGTAAATACATTTATCTAATAATTTCTTACAAATTTGTTTTACTCTTTCATTTCCCTGCATGATTTGAAAGCTTAATCTTACACATTCTTCAAAGCATTGTCTTGCAACAAATCAAAACTCATAGGGAGATGTAGCTATAGTTTACATCAGATCATAGAGCGAGTTTCCATTAAAGCTGTCATGTTCATTATGAAAATGGAGTACATGTTTTATGAGAGAGGAGTCCATATGACATCTTTGGAGTAAGATATAAATGCTTTTTTTATCAGTAAGTTAGGCAGTGAGGTGAAGAGAGATGGACAGAGCTGATAGTGTGAAATGTCATGAATTTTTAGCTTATAAGTAGTTACAAGTCTACCTGAGATCATATTTTATCAGGTACCTCCTCCCACTGTCAGGCATTGAATTTTTTGTTCGTTTCTGTTTTTATTTGGTTTTGTAGTGATATCCCTGGTCAGCAGATGAATTTGTTTCTCATGAAGTCCTTGGATGTATTGGAGGACTGCTGCTTTGACACCAGTCTGGAGTACAAGTGAGTCCCCTTTATTACTGATGATTCTTTATTTTGAACTCTACCTTTTTAATTCACACTCTCTTTCTTAAATCTACACAGAAAAGTGTAAGAACAGAATAAGGAGACAACCTGTTCTAAATACTTTCATATTCACCATATTCACCATATTCACTTCAATAATCACCAATTTGGGCAGGCTGGAAAGGTCCTTTGGAGGACCAAATGCTCCCTAAAACAGTCAGTCACAGACTTGGTATACATTGCCTAAGTTTTTACAGTCAAGATTTGAAACTCCTAAGACAATAAAACACCTATCAGTTTCCATGAGACAACTAACGTGGCATAACAGCATGTTTCTTCCACAGTAGTCATTTCTCTTTCAAATCAGGGAAGGAACCACAGTATCTTGGGCGGCTCAATGTGACTGCATAAGGTTTTCTTTTATTTTGGGCATTACTCTGCTCAGCTCTTCCCTGTTCAAAAGAAACAGCCTTTTCCCTTCTTTCTCCAGTGCACTTTCTGAAAAGCTCAGAGGAGTCAGAGCTGTGCACCACTGGGCTGTGACCTGCACAGCTTTGTGAGGACTTCTGTTGCCTTTTGAGTGGCACAGGGTGAGACACGCAGTACACAGGGACTGTACCAGCTGCACCCCTTTGTCATGCCTATTGCTGCTGGTTTGTGCCGCCTGCTAGCTGGAGATCCTCAGAGCCAAGCCTCAGAGCCAAGCCAGACTTCTCTGGTGACAAGAGGTTGCCAGAAGAATATGAAACATGGGCAAGCAAGTGAAAGAAGATTGAAGAGCAGGTAGTTTTTTCTGCTGGCTATGGTTTTTAAGAGGAAGTTGGTGTCTAGTCTGAATTCTCGCTGTGAGCAAAGAAGTAATGTAAAGCTATAAATGTTGCAGAGTTGTCCAAATTTTGCGTTTCTACACTTACAAACTGCTGTTCCAAAGGAAGATCCTCTCCAGCCTTTTCATCCAGTGTTACACAGGCAAGATCAGCTATGAAGTGTGAGCATTTTCACCAATGTTTCACACCTGCTAAACCAGTGATTTTCTTTTTCAGTGAAAACAGGCTGACAGTGTCTTGAGCATAGGTCTGCTGAGCAGTGTCAGTGTGGAAATTGGTGCTGTCTGGGCTCAGGCTGTGCTTAGTGAAAGGCAGGACTCCCTGCAACCTGATGCTCTGGCAGTAAAACACTTAAAATGTCCTGGGAAGTCTGACATAACATGTAGATGAAATACACCTAAATACTTATTTTATGCAGCTCACAAATAAGGTAATTGTGAACACAAATTGTTTGCCAGTTACCAAGTGAGAGCAATTGTTACTTACAAAAGGGGAGCAGAGAAGGTGAAGTTTTATTTTTGCTTTAGTCCCCAATTGTGTTTTAAGTTTTATTAACAGCAAGCAACATAAAATACTATAGCTCTAATGAGAAATTCCATTTTCTTTCTATATAATTCAAGTGTAAACTTGAATTTAGAACTCTTGTGTATAAAGCATGTCTATATTTCATTGTCTATTCATGAATTCTGATATACCAGTTACTTTAAAAGGTGTGTTTGGTCTTTGCTGAAAAAAATACCAGACGCCTCTCCATGTCTTCTAGCCATGCTTAATAATCCTTAATTCCTAGTTCCTGTAAAACATTATCTTAAAAATATGACTGAAGTTATTCTCAGATGTTTCTTTCTTACCTAGCTGAGTAAAAGCAGCAGCTCTTGCCATTTTTTTAGTTGGATAGGAGAAGCTTAGGAGAATGCCTAGGATCCTATCTGTGTTCATTTGGCTGCTTGCTGCTCGCTACAAACAGTATCAGGGAGATGTGCAAGGAGCAAAAGAAATCATCTACAGATAAGAGTTATTGTGGGTGTGGGCCAGGGAGAGATCACCTTCAGAGCAATAAGTGTCTGCTGTGCTTTAGTATCTCATGATGGAAGCCAGAACTGTTTGGAAGTTTTCTGACAAAACTGATGACTTGGAACTTCTTATGGGAGCACACATGCAGAGTTTAGTAAAAGATGTTTGGTCTAGAATGGAATTTCTGATAAAATCTGAAAAAGAAGCAGGGACTATGGAGATGTTTGTGCCAGCTGCCCTATTAAATTATATCCTTTGAAACTATGTTCTTGTTGCAATTTTAAGTATCCTCAGTGTCAAACAGTTAATTGTTTTGTGTATGAATGCCCTGATTAATGGTCCACTGTAATATATGCAAATTTTAGTACATATAGTTTAGATTGCATATCTGACCATTCCTGTTAAGAAATACAGGTGAATACTCTAATCTCTCCAGCCATTTTAGTAGCTCTCTGGCTTAATCACTAATTTCATTACTTTTGCAAAGGGAACATCTCTTGGAGGAGCCTGACAGCAGCAGATGCTAATACACTCAGTGAACCTGCAATTAGTATGTTTAACTGGGATTTCCTAGTTTATCCTATCAGGACAAATCGCATGTAGAAATTTGATCCATATTTCCTTCATACTAGTTTATGGCGCTTGTTGTTTGGGCTACTGGTTCTTCAGAAGCAGAAGGAATAATGAGGCAGTATGTGTAGGACTTATTATTTAAATACACATTTTCTTCTTATGCTCTTCTGTCATCTGGTGATTTCTTAAAAGTGAAATAAAAACCATTTGTGAAATTGATTTTAGTAATAAATTATCTACAGGGCTAGTTATAAGGCAAGGCCAAGAGGTCTTTTTGCCCACAAACTTTGTTGGGGTTTAAAGGGAGTTCAGAGCAGCCAAAGCATACTTAATTCTGTCTTATTTGTTTTCTCTTAAAGCACTGGATGTATTTTAGGAGTAGGACTTGTTCTTTCATTTATGAGTCACAGTAGCCAAACAGAATCACGAGTGCATGTTTCTGCTTCATTGAGAAAACTCTGCAAATATCTGGACAGCAGTGAGGACCAAAGCAGAGGAGTCCAGGAGGTATGACCTATTTTACAACAAATTTTAGATCTTCCTTTTATTTTATTGCCTCCCTTTAACGACTATAGTCTTTCTACAGAAACTTTTTATCTGTTTTACTGGAAGGCTTGATTTCTACTTTTTCTTTCACGATATATGGGAATAAAGGTGACAGTAACTGCAATAATAAGAATAGAATAATGCGTGATGCTGTACAGGCATTAAGAAACTGCCTGAAAAGATAACAGACATGATCCTTTCAAGGTCTTCTTTAATTCCTTAATGCCAAATTAAATTGTTCAAAGTTGGATCATGAGTAACTTTGGATACAAGTCTCTTATATATGAGCAGTTATTTACTGCTCATCCAATCTACTAAAAGTAGACAAGAAGTTACTCTCAGGGAGAACTTAAATGCTAGTACTTCCTCCTTCAACATGCCTTCTGTATATGTCTCTGAAATTTGGTGTCATGAGCTAATGTGAATGTTGTACTTGTTGTATATTGCTATGTCCCCATTTACTATTCTTTTTATGTTTTGAGCACTTAAACTGAGCCCTGCATTTCAGGGAGTATTTTCCCAGGATATGTCCTCTAGGTTTTGACAAGGTCCATGTACTTAGCCTATGACTGTGCTGAGGTAAAACTTGATAATGAAAACTGATTAAATTCAAATAGTTTGCAACAGAAAACAAAAATCAGAACAAACAGATGTTTTGCATAAGAAAAGCAACCCTGTCTGTACATGATGTATGTAAGCCAGGAGCAGATGAGCAATTTAGTTGCATAATCCTCTGTTTTTCCTACTGGACTTAATAGAGATTGACAGTATTATTCTTTTCCCCCTGTTGGTAGTGTTCTGAAAGCTCTGTATTAAACATCTTCTTCGATGGAGTTTTATTTTTTTGGCAGTACGTATGTGTTGGGGATTAGCCTTCTCCAGTTTATGGTTCATGCATTAAAATTACTTACAGCTATGAAATAATTTATCTGTCCCCAGAGATCTTCAAATGCATTGTTGAAATTAAACTGAGTTCAATACAGCAACTTCTGAGATGAAAGGCAGCAGCTGCTTAACATCATGATATAGTTTGGGACAAGAAGAAAAACCTACCCTTTGCAATTAAATCCTCTGTAAGGATTTG
Organism: Thryothorus ludovicianus; assembly: GCA_013397245.1. Lineage (NCBI taxonomy): Eukaryota > Metazoa > Chordata > Aves > Passeriformes > Certhiidae > Thryothorus > Thryothorus ludovicianus. The sequence goes on from VZTB01001208.1 coordinate 190,242, forward strand.
TACAGACGAGTAAAGTTTGGGCAGCACTCTAGGATGAATGCTACTATATGAGATGCACAAGAGGCTCTTTCAGATCTGTATATTACTTGGATATAACCCAGTACTTGAAAAGTAATTTTGGCCTCCTGCAGCAAGAGGTACAATCTGCACATTACTTGCTACAGGTCAAATTGATGTGAATCCTGTATGGTAGGTGGGTGATCTCTGCTTCCTGCAGAGTCATGTGTTGTTCTGCTGCTTAACTTTGGTACAGAGGAGGTTAAATAGTTGGCACATTTGCTTTGTTGGTAGTTCACTTCCTTGTTCTTGATGGCTAAGGCATGAGAACAGAAAAGCAATGTTGCTGGTAAATCCTACTGCAAGGAGAGGAGGCTGGTGTTGTGGGCTGCATGTGAGAGACAGTTCTATGTGCTCATTATTCTGGCCTGGTGGACCTGCTTGTCCTGATGTGAGCATAGCATGCTGAGTATGCTTACACAAATAATGATCAGATACTTGTGTTGAGAGAATAGCTACATTTGTGTGGAAGGTCAGGAGTTTGACCTCTGCAAAATCAGAAGTACTTCCAAGCTTTAGTTGTGTTTAACATTATTAGCATCCATGAAGAATCTTTCAAAGAGGGAAGGAATATCTGAAAGTATAAACTGAAAATTTTACATATTTTCTATCATGCTGGCACATTATTTATTGTGACCATTGCCACAGTGAGCTTGATTAGGCACTAGTTAATGGAACAAAATTTTTTTCAGGTACTTGCCTATTCTGTGGCCTGTTCCTGTGTCTCTGCTTTCAGTGTTGGAATCATAGAATCAGCTGAGGCTGAGAAGGCTATGAGCAAGCTACGGACTTTAGCAGAAAATAATCAGCAGGTAATAATTCTGTATTTGGTCTTGACTTCAGTTTTCTTTCTCTCTTTATCTGTTTAATACTGGATATTGCTTTATCCAAACAGTAATTCAAGACAAATATATTGATCTACTTCCATCATTAACTAATACTGAATGTATCCTGTATATCATGCGATTACTAAGACTGGCACTTGATTCATTAATGCATATAACTATTACCAGACAGTGAAATAAAAGCAAATTGTATGTGTTTGATTGTATTTAGAAGAGAAATTGTTATGTTTGATGTCTTTATCCTGCCATTTTCTGTCTCTTTTACAGCATATTTTTATAAATTCTTTTTTTTGGTGGGAAAATACATCAACTGTGCTTTTCTGAATTTTTACTTTCCCATAACTACTAGACAGTGCATCATAACCATAGCCACAGCTTCCTCCAGATGTGTTTCATCTCTGTTGTCCTAGGGTACCCCTCAAATTACCAAAAATAATCTCAATATTTTAATGCAAGTTCTTTTCTGGTTAATGTTCACCAGTAACTAAAGCAGCCAGGAGGAGGCAACCATTTTGAATCAAAGCCTACTATTACATTAATCAACTGTTCAGAGTATTTATCTGAAAAATAGGAAGTCAGAGCTATCTACCTGTGCTAGAGCTTTTTATCTTCATATCAGAAAATTTGTTCTAAAACAAAGGCTCTATATGCCAATGATTTAATCTCAGAAAATCCCACGTCACTTAAAATAAGAAAGCATCTGATATTCTAGACAAAGACATTAGCTCTAATTGTTGGGAAATAAAAAATATGCAAGTAATGTTTCAATAATGTATAAAATAATATAGGCTCCTTTGTAAAATCTGTTTTTTAATAAGTTCTTTTCACCTTACAGACCTACAGTTTTGCTTTAGCTTTAGGTGCTATAGTACATGGATTGTCAGCTTGTGGTCATGGGAAAGCTGAAGACCTGAGTAACAGACTAATGCCAGCCTGGATAAAAATTGTGCTTGCAGAGGTAAGGGAGTTTGAATGCATATTCTGGGTTTTGTACTTGTGTTGTTGTTTTTGGTATTTTTGCATGGGTGGAGGGAGAGGAAGTGGGGAAGGGATGGTGTGTACTTTAAAATTAACAGTAAGAACATGATTTTCCTTACTTCTGCAGGAGTGATGCTAGAAAAGTTATGACTATCTGAATATGCTGTTTGATTGATATTTGGAAGCAAGAGTATAATTTTGGGCTATTTGCTAAAGAAAAAACCCCTATTTCTCTTCTACTTGGATAATTTATGAAAAATGCTTATCTCAATGAGGTCTTGATTTGGATATTTTCACTAATTTGGAGCAATGCCCAAGGATAATGTCTAGGTTATTAAGTGAAAATGTCTTGTGAAATCAGGTGCTGCTTGTCAAAACTAGAAAAAAAAAGGGGTAATTATAGTGCCTTAGTCATTATAATCATTTCAATTTATTTGGAAAAGTTAGATGTTTCAAATCAAACTCTAAATTTGCACATGAAGATTGCAGCTGAAGGTAATTATTAATAAAGAAGCTGGTTTTGAGTTGAATTGCACTGGTATATTTTGTAAAATACAGATTGTGCTAGGGAAAAAAGTGATTTGTCAATCCATGATTATTTCAGATTTGGAGGAGTGAGAAGGAAGCTCTATATAAAGCTTTCATTCATCAAGAGAGGGATTAGTAATAAGTGCCATGGTGTTGTCTGATCTGAAAGGCTGTTTGGATTAGAGTTGTACTAGTGATATTAGTCATGGCTTTTGAGCTGAAAGAAACAAGCATTTTGTCCTACAACAGTGTTGTGTCATCTCATTGGCTCACTGGTCCTCAATTATGCTTCCAGGGTTCTCCAACAATGGAGCGTCTGGCTGCTGTCAGTGGACTGGTTGCACTGGTGGGCTCTGAAGGAGGCATGATACAGGTGAGAATATGCAAGCAAATGGTACCTAAATCTTATGGAGAAATTTGGCTAGAAAGCAAGATGGGATGCATCCTCCCTTCCTACAGCAATGGCTGTAAACCAGTA